>JARQOD010003188.1:0-67885 GCA_033576555.1 Oophaga sylvatica | reverse complement strand
AAATCCCCCCCGGGGAAGCCCGGGCAGAGAAAAAAAAATTGTGCCCGGGGCAAAGGCAGGACGGGAATCGATTTCCCAAACAGGGGTTTAAGGATTAGGTTGGGCATATTGTCGATATTTTAAAAAAAACGTATCAAAATTTTGTTTCGCCCGATAGCAAAAATCGCCCGTTTCCGATTTCGAAACCGGAATTCCCATGTAAGCCCTATGGAAAAAAAATTCGAAACAAAAAAAAAACCCCTTTCTTTCGTTTTTTAAAACACAAAATATACACAAAATGGGAATTTCATATAAAATAAAAATTTTTTCATTTTAAATTGGGGGAAAAATTTAAATATACAATATTTTTTTTTTAAAATTACACTTCTACTTTAGAAAAAATCGAACTCTAATTCAATTGCCGGGAAAAAAAAAGACTTTACAAAACCCCTTAAAAATCAAAGGGGTCGGTGCCGAGTACCCCCCAAAAAACCTCGGGCTCGTCCCACTAAATTTGGGGCGTCACGAACAGGTTTCTGTAGCTCGCAAAAAGGGCGAGTCCTTTTGTCCCTAAATTTGGCACTGGTTTTGTGCTTGAAATTTGCTAAAATCTTAAAAAGAAAAATTGTTTTATCCCAATTTTTTCCGCCATATCTGCGTCACAAACAGGCACTGGTGAAGAAAAGGGCGTCCCTCTTCGTGGGTGTCACTCAGGGGCCCGGGGAAAACGAGGGCCCGCCCACTGTAAAGGGGACTCAATGAAAATTTCCCCCACAGTTTGGATTTTCCGCCCCCCCTCTTTCCTCCTCATTTGCGGAAACTAAACCAAAGGGTTTCCCGCCTCCCTAAAAAAGGGGGGCCCTCCCCAAAATTGCTAATAAAACCCATTTGACTTGGCAGGGGTTGGCAATGGACACGAGCAAAAAGTGTGAAGGGATGGAGCAGTCAAGTTTCCCCCCCAGGGAAAAGCGCCCCGGGTTCGCCACAAACCCCCTTTGGGGAAAACCCGGCCTAAAAAACCCTCCTACGCTGCAAAAAGCGGAGGATCCCCTAAGAGGCCTGGCCCGGCACCGGGAGGAGGTCGCCAGGATGGAAGCCAGCTGGCGTTTTCCCTAAAAAAAACTTTGAGCGGCCCAATCCCTTTTTACCTGAAGTTTTGAACCCCGGGAAAGGGGAGGCAACCCCTTCTTGTAGAGGAAATCCCTTTCAAAGTGAAACCGTTGAAAATTTGGGCGGGAGTGGGGGCACCCGTTCCCTGCAAAAAACCCCAGCACCGTCAAACAAACCCCAGATCCCCTTGTCGCCCCCCGTCGGTGGGAAACCCCCGAAGAAGCGACACCCCGGCCCCCATGGAGGGGAACCCCGGGAGGGGACCAAAGCACTACCCCGCCGTACCGGGGCCCCGACTTTTCATCTGATTTTTTGAGGGCCCTTCTGCTTCCCCCGAGGGGACGCCGCCCGGACCTTTGGGGGGGGACAGGAGGGGGCCGCAAACCGGGGCACTGTAAGCTGCAGTTTGGGGGGTGGAGACATGGACAGGGTGGTGGGGGGAGAAATTTCAAAAACCCGGTCAGGGGAAGGGGGGGGGGAAAAAAACGGCACAAAAGGAACCAAAAATCCCCAAAATTCCCCCTTTTTGGAAGGGGGGCCCCAAAAGGGCCCTTTAGAAAAATAAAGGAACCCTAGGCCCGGGGAAAAATGCGTAATTTAATTAAATGTTCTTCATCAAGGACCGGTTTATTTAAATTTTTACCCGGGGGGCTAGGGGCCACCTAAAAAGGGAAGGGGAACCTTGAAAATTGTTTACAAAAAAATTTTTAAAAATTTTTTAAAGTTTTTGGGGGGGCCCAAAAACCTTTTTCAAAAAAACGGGAACCAGGGGCCTATTTTAAACCAAAGGGCCCCTTTTTAAAGTCCCCCCCCCCCCCGAAAAATTTTTCCCCCCCTCCCGGGGGGTTTTCCGACCCCTTCTTTTTTAAAATTAGTGCCCCCGGGGGCCCTTTTCCCGGGGTTCGTTCCGGGATGGGGTTTGCCCCCGGGGGTTTAAAATTTGGCCCAAAGCCCCAAATTTTGGGGGCCGCGCCAACCCGGACCCAAAATTTTTTGGGCCTTTGGCCGGGCCCCCCCGGGGAAACCCCAAAAACCCGGTGGAATAAAGGGCCAGCCAAAAAACAAAAAAACCCACAACCCTTAAAATATTAAATGAACCCGGGGGAACCAAAAAGAAAAAAAAAAAAAAAAAAACCAGGGCAATTTTTTTTTTTCCCCCCGGGACCCACATTCCGAAAAAAAAGGGAAAAAAAAAAAGAAAAAGACCCCCAAAAAAAATAAATGTTTCCCCCACAGCTTTCTACTCAAATTTTTGGGGGACCCCGTTTTTTCCCAAAAAGGTTTATTTTGGGGGGGGGGGGGGGGTTTGGATGACCCTTTAACCCCCCCCCCCGGATTTACCCTGCAGTCACTGCAGTTACCGGAAAAAAAAACCTGCATGGGGGACCGCCGGGGGAAAAAGAAATGGGCGGCCCAATCAACCCTTCCGGGGCGTGACCCCCGGGGAGAATTTTCCTGCCGGTAAGTCCCGGGGACTCCTGACAGACCCACCGAGGGTCACCACAGGGGAAAACAGTGAAAAATCCGTTCGGTTTTCGAAAAAGGAACGAAAATATCGAAAATTTAAACAAAGGGCCCGATAGGCAAAATATCGGCCGATAGCCTTTTTTGCATTATGTTTTCGCTCAACACTATTTAAGGATCTTTTGTTTTAAGCACTACTGGGATACCCGTAGGGAAACCGATTGGGGGAAATTGGGGGATGCTTTTATTATTAAAAATTTACCCATTTCCCCAGGGTGTTTTTTTTCCCTGCCCCAAGGGCTGCAGAAAAATGGGTTTTTTCAATAAAATGACTTTATTTTACTATAGGCCCTTCCCCCCGGGTGTTGTTAGCCCAAAGGTCTGCGGTTATTCCCCTGTATTTTATGATTGCCTTTATTCCGGGGACCCCGGCCCTCTTTTCGACATATCCCTTGAAAAAATTTTACCTTGGCTTAAAGTGCAAATTTGTTATTTGCAATATACTTGGTAGCCCTGCCTTTTTGTTTTACCCCAGGGTATTACTCATTTGAATCTTTTTACTGGTTTTTTATAGGTAATTTGTTTTCTAATAAAATAAAAATATTTTTTTTTTGCACACTTTTGTGTGATTGGGGGTTTTTGGGGGATAAATTTTTAAATTTTTTTTTTGGGCTTTTTTAACACATTTTTCCCTTTGTAGGTTTGAAATTTTAAAAACTTAGTACATATAAAATAGTTCCTAAACAATGTAGCTGAACTTTAAAAAAAAAAAACTAAAAAAAAAAATTAAAAAAGCTAACCCAAAATTTTGGAAAGAAAAAAGTAGCATTAAAAAAGGGGAGCAGAAAGTTATGCTCCCCGTATTGCTTCTTTTAACCCCCAAAACCCCTTTTTTTTCTTTTGGGCCCAAAATTTTTTTAAAAAAACAGAGCGGCCCCAAAAAGGGCCCTTGCGTGGGAATTCCCCTTTTTGGGGGGTTTTAACTGCAGTTTTTAAAAATTTTAAAAAAGACATTTTGGGGGAAAAAGAGCCCAGACCTTTTTGGGGCCCCCTAGGAAAAAAACCAATATTGCCCTCAGGGACATAATAATTTTTCCTCGTGTAAAAAGACACTGTTTTGATTGCAGACCCCCCAAGATTGGTTAAAAAAAAATTTTTAAAAACTTTTTTTTTAGATCCCCAAACCCCCCATTTTTTTTAAAAAATGAATATGGTGCTGAAATAAAATTTGGGGGGGTTAAAGTAAAAAGGTTTTTAGTACCTTTTATTTTTTTTTAAAAATTTTTTTTTTTTTTTTAAAAAGGGAAAAAAAAAATTTTTCCCTGTGGGGCCGAGTCCCTTTTAATTGTTTTTTTTGAATAATTTTTTTAAAATTCATTTTAAATAAAGTTTTTTTTTTTTGGTTTTGGTAATTTTGGGGAAAAATTTTTTTTTTTTTTTAAAAAATTCCCCAAAAATATTTTAAAAAAAAAGGGGGGGATTTTTTGGAAAAAACCCTTTATTTGTTTAAAAATTAAAGAAACCCCCAAAAAAAAAATTTTTTTTTTTAAAAATTCAAAAAAAATAAAAGTCATTTTTTTAACGGAAAAAAAATTTTTTTTTGACCATAAAAAATTTTTTTTTTTAAAAAAAACAAAATTTTTTTTTTCAGAAGATCAAAAAAACACGTTTTTTGGGGGTTTTTTCAAGGAAGGGGAAGGGTTTCCCGCTTTTTTTTTTTTAAAGTAAGGACCCAAAAATTGGGGGTGCGCAGGTTTTTTTATCGGGGGGTTTAAATTTTTTTAAAAATGAAGGAAAATTTTAAAATTTTAAAGTTTTTAAAAAAAAAACCAAAAAAACTGCGACTTTGGGAGAAAATTTTAAGCGCTGGAATAACAAAACCCAAAAAAAACCCCTTTAAAAATTTGGGTTTCAAAAAGAAAGGGAAAAAAATTTGGGTTTTTTTTTGGGCTTTTCCCCCAAAAACGTCAAACAAAAGGGAAAAGGGGCCCCAAAAAAAAGGGGGGGGAAAAAGGGGGGGGAAAAGGCAAAAAAGGGGAAAACAGAGAACCCCCCGGGGGGAAGGTTTCCCGGGGGGGTTTTTAAAGCATTTTCCCCTTTTAAAATTTTTTCCAGGGGTGGGAAAGGGGCCCAAACCGGAGGTGGGGGAAACCAGAGGGGAAAAGGGGGGAAAAAAATAAAAAAGTCAGTAGAAGGGGGGACAGAACCCCCTGAAACTGGGACCCGGGAAAAAACAAAATGTAAACAAGGAAAAACCCCGGGTCGGAAAACGGGAAAAAAAGAACAGTTTCTGAGCAAAAAAAGGAAGGGAAGTCGGGGACAAAAACCGGGGGCAAAACACACAAAGCTTCCCCGCACAGGGCACAACGTTTTCGAGGGGGAAACCCGGGGCAGTTTTTCAAAACCGGGGTTTCACAAAAGCGGGGGCCGATTTTTGAGTTTTTGCGGGGTCGGGCATTTTCGTTCTGCCCCCCCCCTTTTGGGGAGTTTTGACCAATGCAGGGGCACGTCGTCGGACTTGGCTCCATTCACAATTTTTCCCTTTTTGCGGGGGATCTGGCAATTTTTTTTGCATCTGCCTGAAAAAGGGTCCTTTTTGGGAAAAACGAACGGCCTCATTTATTCCCTGCGACTTCAGAAAAGTGCAACACTGGGGTTTTTTACGCGATCCCCAAATCCAACTTGCACAACAGGGAAAAAAAAAAGCTACAGCTTTTTTTTTTTTTTCCCCCCAAATGCCCCCAAAAGTTGGGAAGCCCCTAGGGTTTTAAAAGGCCGAATTAGGTGACCCGTCTTTTTAAAAAAATGGTTTCCCCCCAAAAACTCAAAAAAACTACAAATTGTTTATTGTGACCCCCCCAAAGGGGAAGTGTTGATGAAAATTAAAGTGCGTGGAGTTATTTCGAAAAATCAGTAAAAAAAATTTTTCTTAATATTGGGGTTTAAAAAAAAAAGGGTTGAGGATTTTTTTGTTTCGAGGGCAAGGCTCTCGTGTTTGTTGCTGCCCGTCCGCTGTTTCCCCTTTTTAACTGCAGTGTGGTGGACAAAAAACAAAAATTTTTCAGAAGAAAAATGGTGTTGGACTAACTGAAAATAAAACCCCCCCCCCCCATGGGCCCCAGACCCCCGGGGGATTACTAATGGAGGATTATTTTTTTTTTCCCGCTCTGATAAGGCCCTTTTTTTTTCTGGGTGAAACAGATACTTTTAAAATCTGGCAAAAATTTTTTTTATAGACTCCCGGGGAAAATTTTTATTTTAAATTTTATAAAAATAATGTACAAAAGGGGCCGATAGCAAAAAATGTCCGAATTCCGGCCTTTTTAAATTTCAATCTATTATATAATTTTTAAAAACCAGGGTGATCTATAATATTTAAAACTCAGGGATAGATTTATAAAAAAGTCGTCCAGGCAAATCTTTATATAAAGCCAGAGGGGAAGAAAAATTTGGGTCCCTTTTTCCCCCTTCAGGAAAAAAAAGTTCGGGTTGGACGCTGAAACAGCCGCCAGGTCCAATCCGCGGTCCCGAAGTTACCCGCATTTTGGGGGGATTTTATAAACCCATATCCACATGTCACAAAGATGCAGGGGGGAGACCTGCTATACACATGTGGGTTTTTTCTAGGGCTGAAACATTTCATTTTTCTCGCGGGGGACCCTGTTTTGCAAGAAATTAAAAAACCCCCATTAAGGTCGGTGATTCCCAAAGGGTTTTTTTGACAATGTGGAATCCCGCTCGTTCCCAAAAAAGGGAAAGTTAGGAAAGGAGCGTTCCTCCCCTGCAAGGGGTTTTTCCCGAATTTTGGGGAAAAAAAACCTTAGGGGGATGTTTACACATTGAAAATTTGTCTTCAGAAGTTTCCGTAATAATTTCCCCTTTTTAAAATTTTTAGAAAAAGCAGGTGGGAAAATTTTTTGGTTTTTTACATGGGGTTGATGCCTTTTTTAAGCAAAAAAGAGTTTTTTTAACAAAAAAAAAAGATTTGGATGTCATTTTGTCCAACCCCCTCCCTTTTTCATTAGTCCAGCCTCCCCCCCCCCACCCCAGCGCTCATTCCCCCCCCCAGCCTCATTTTTTCCCCCCCCCTCATTCCCCCCCACCTCATTCCCCACCCCAGCGCCATTTTCCCCCCCCGCGCCATTTTTCCCCGCGCTCATTCCCCACCTCAGGGGTCATTTTCCCCCCAGCCTCTTTTCCCCCCCTCAGAGCTTTATTCCCACCTCAAGCTCCCCCACCCCAAATCATTTTCCCCCCCCCCCGCTCATTCCTCTGAAATGCCCCCCCTCCCCCGCGCCCCATTCTCCCCAGCCCCGGGACTCCCCAAACCCCACCTCAGTGCTCATTTCCCCCCCCCCCCTTTTCCCCCCCACACTCATTTCCCCCCCCCCTTTCTCTTCCCCACCTCAAGCTAAATTTCCCCCCCTCACCCCCATTTCCCCCCCCCACCTCATTTTTCCCCCCCCGCTCATCCCCCCGCCTCACTGCCCCCACCCCTCACTGCCCCACCCGCACTCACTGCCCCCCCCAGCGCTCACTGCCCCCACATGCTCAGCCTAAAACGCTCACTGCCCGCCCCCACAGCGCCAACTTTCCCCCCTGTTCACGCCCCCCCCCCCAGCCTTCCTGCCCCCCCAGCCCCCCGGGGGCATGCCACCCCAGCCCCTTTCTCACCCGCCACCCCAGCGTTTGCCCCCACAGCCCCCCCATTTCCCCCCCCCCCCCCGCCTCAGTGTTCACGGGCCCCCCAGCCCAGCCGCTTTACGTCTCCCCCCCCGCCCCCCTTTTTCCTTTTCCCCCCGCCCCAGCGTTCACTGCCCCCCGCCCCCGTTAAATGTCCCCCCCCCGCCCCAGGTTCACTGTCTCCCCCAGCTTCCGTCCCCCCCCCCCCCAGCTTCACTGCCCCCCCCAAATTCATTTCCCCCCCCCCCCCCACGCTCACTTGTCCCCCCCAGCTTTCACTGTTTTCCCCCCCCCATTTTTGTCCCCCCCCCCCCCTCCTGCCCCCCTCACGCCCCTGTGGTCGCACGTACCGGGGGTTTTTGGGGTAACCCGGCCCCGAGCCCGTTCACTTCAATGGGGGGGGGGGTAAGGGTGGGGCACTCCCGGGCCTTTTTCCTGGGCCTCATTTAAAGGGGGGAATATTTTTCAGGGGGTTGTAGAATTGTTTGTGACCCACCTGGGGTTTCCGGTCGGGATGAAAAAAACGCGCGGGTGATTCTCTGGGGGGTTTTACTGGGCGAAAATTTAAGTCCCCCACAGGGGGACTGCCCCCCGAATATATGGGGGTGCAGGGGGGAAAGGGATAAGGCAACACACACAAGTCAGTCTTTTCCAAAACCTTTACGGGGGGTTTTTTGCGGGACGCCCCCGGGGAAATGCTCAGGTGGGGGGGCACCATTTAATCCTGAGTATTTTTTAAGGGCCCCCCTTACTTTTCCAAAAATGGTGATTTCCCCAAATTGCATAAAGCAAAGGGTTTTTAAACCCCCCATAGAACGGGACGCCCCCGGGCCACCCTTTTTGGTGGGGGGCCCCTTTTTTTGGACAAAACAGCCCCCTATATGCGGGCCCTGCTTTCTCTTTTTTTTCCTACTCCGGTTAAATTTTCAGGCTGTAGGCCCTCTGCGACCCCGAAGTCCCGCGGGAACCCCGGGGTTTCCCCCCCTACCGTAAAAATACCAAGCGGACTTAGTGAAAAAGGGGAGGTTCGCTATGTCGTATTTCCCCCATCATTTTTTCCCTTTTTACCACTCCGTCGCCCCTCACACCCTTAACATAAGCCCCAACATAGGTGTGTCATCAGCTTCCTTCATCACCGTTTGACCCCTTCCTCAGCGACTGTTTTTTACAATTCTGTAGTTCCCTTCTTCCTCCTTCATAACTTTCCAAGTAGCTATCAGGCCTTCCATCAGAAGATTTCATGCCACTTTGAGAAATCCCTTTCCCCACTTCTTAGGGGTCTAAAAAATCAGCCTGCCCAGGTAACAGCTTGCTTTTCCCCCCCCTGTCTCATTTCAGGGGGGTTTAAAACAAAAAACTCGGGCCCGGGGGAAAATGTAAATTAAAAACCCCTTTTGCTGCCCTTCCCCCCAAACCCCTTTTTTAAAAAATAAGGGTCCCTCTATGGCACTTTTTGGGGGGAAAAATGGATGTGAAAAAATATAGGTTTTTGTGATTTACCCCTTTTGGGGCCTCCAGGAACATGTTCACCCCAAGGGAGCTGGGCCCCAAAATCCCCCCCCTTAATTCAGCCCCTCCCCCCGGGGGGGAAAAAAAAAAAAAATTTTTTTTTCAACAACAAAAAAATAATTTTTCCCCCTTTTTGGGGGGAAAAACACTTTAAGTTACTTGTTACAAGTTGCAAAAAAAAATTCAAAAAACTTAAGAAGTCGCTGTGGCATTGCATGCTCTGCGCGTTTCCAATGGGGCCAGATTTCCGGGACTTTTCGAGGACGCACTTCCGTTTCGTTACGGAATTTGGGTTTCGGGTTTGGTGCGAGCGGCATGGTGCGATTTTTTGGGGGGGGGGGCCCCCCACCGAGACACGGGGGGCGTTTCCGGTTTCAGGGACGGGGGGCGCTGACTGGGGACATTCGGGGCTACCCCCCCAAAAACCCCCTGCCCCGTGTAGGGACAACCCCCCCAAAAAAAAAAACCCTTCCCGGGGTGCCCCTCTGGGTGGGGACTCCACCCCCGCGATTCAAATTTTCCCTGGTAAGGGCCCCGGTTATGGATGAACCCACCCCCCCTGGAGTTTAATCTCTAAGGGCCCCCCCGGCCCGCGGTCCGGAGCGACTTTGTCTCCCCACATTCTCTTTTCAGTGAGCCCTTTTTTTCCCCCCGGTACCCGGCGAAGTGCGACCTCTCGCTGCTCCTGTTGGCCGTGCTCCGCTATGGCTCGCCACCTTCCCCTTTTTGGGCCGTATTCCCTTTCCAACCCCAAACCTCCCAGTCTTTCCACCTTGGGCGGATTCCCCTTCCCTTGTCCCTACCGGGGGACTGCTTACGCTGCGGCCTTTGGTTCCAGGCCGGGCGGCCCCGGGCCCCGGGGGGGGGCCCCCTCAGCCCCCTTTCCCCCCCCGCCTCCCGTAGAGTCAGGATCAGCATTTTTGGGGGCCCCGGCCTCCGATTTTTTCATCAGCCGGCCCGTGGTGGCGCAGGTTTGGGGGTGGATCCGGGGGAGAGCATCACTCCCCAACCCGCTGTTTCAGGGCACCCGGGTCTGTCCATCCCCCCCTTTAGCGCGGTGTCCGGCCCCAGCCCCCTCACCCGATCCACCTCCTCCATTTTCTGCTTTCTCTGGCGCCCCCAACGGGGGGGGTTCAGGCACGGCAGTAACTCTTCAGGGAAGGGGTCTGCGCACCCCCATTCCTCCACACAGGCCCTGCCTTCCCCACTCACCCCGGCCAGAGTTTTCCCCTTTGGAACAATCTGGTTCTTCCGGGGGGGGACTTTCGCTTTCTCTTCTTGGCAAAAGAGGATAAAGGGGGAGGCGGATCTCTCTTGCAGTAGGGCAGGCTCTCCATTGTAAAGTTTTTTAACGGGGCGCCCTTACTTTCGCCCCACGGGGGGGTACGCCCACCTTTTCACCACGTCGGGGCGCGAAAAGGCGGCAAAATGGGGAAAATACGCCAAAAATCACAAAAATGCACACAGTCTTTTTCCCCCCAAAACACCATTGGCACACAACTCCATTAGTAATTCCCCTTCCTGTTCGTGACGCCAAAGATGATCGCAACCAGGGTTTTTGGGGCTGGCCCCAGCCGTTCACTTCAAGGGGGAAGGTCAGGGTAGGCAGCTCGGTCCTTTTCCCCGGGCGCTCATTAAAGGGGGGAAATTTTTTCAGGGGATTGTAAAATTTTGTAGTCCCTGTGGTTCCGGTCAGGATGCACCCTGCAGGGTAGATTTCCCGGGGGTTGTTACGGGCAGCAGAGTTAAGCCCCCCCAAGGGGGAGATCCCCGAGTTATGGGGTGAGGGGTGCGGCAAAGGAGACACCCCAATCGTCTTTTTTCCATACCTTTACGGTGGTATTTGCGGTACCCGGGGGGGGCTGCTCAGGGGGGATGCACTACAGAACTGGTGGTTTAAAAGGGCCCCTTATTTCCCCAAATGGTGGTTTAAATTGCAAAAAGAAAAATTTAATCTGATAAAACTACCCCCGGCCGAATTTTGGGGGGCCCCTTTTTTGGGACAGCTAGTCTCTTATGCGGGCCCTGTAACTCTTATTTTCCGACTGGTTACGATCACGTGTAGGGCCCCTCTGCCCGAATTTCCCGCGGGTATCCCGGTTTTTCCCCCTAGCGTAAAAGGGGACTAGCAAGCTCGGACCCCGGGCCCGGTAGGCAGAGTGGGGGGTTCAGCTAGAAAAAAATTTTTCCTCATCATTTTTTCTTCCTTTTCACCACTCGCCTCCCCACTCCCCCCTTTTAAATAAGAAGGCAAAATAGGTGATCACACTCCTTCTTCACCCCCCTGACCCTTCCTCAGTCGACTGTTGTTACAAATTTGTTTTTCCCTTTCCCTTTTCTCCTTCATAACTCTGTCCAATAGCTATCAGCCTTCCCAGCGTTTCATGCCATTTGAGAGTCACTTTCCCCGTTCTTGGGATCTAACAGTCACCCCTTGAGGAACGTTTTTTCCCCCCCTGTCTATCGACAGGAAACACAATCAAATTTTCCCCTCGGACTGGGAAAGTAGAATTTTCCCACTGCTGCGGCTCCCACACCCCCTTTTTATTTTAAGGCTCCCCATGGCATATTGGGGGTGTGGATGTGAATGAATACAGGGTTTTTTGATTACCTTTCTGGCTCCTCCCCCCGGGAAAAAAAATGTCACCAACCCCGGGGCCCCAACGTCTCCCCCCGCCCCCCGCGTTCACTGTCTCCCCCCCAAATTCACCCCCCCCCCCCACCCCCCCCCCACTTCCCCCCCCGCGTTCATTTCCCCCCCCGCCCCAGTTTCCGTCTCCCCCCGCATTCGCCCCTCCAGCCCGCACTCACTTTTTTTCCCCCGCTTTACTGTCCCCCAGCGCCCCGTCTCCCCCCCACCACTGTCTCCCCCCACGTTACGTCCCCCCAGCCCCACATTCACTTCCCCCCCCCCCCCAGCATTACGTCCCCCCCCCCCCGGTTCACTGTCTCCCCCCCCCGTTCCCGTCCCCCAACCCCACATTCACTGTCCCCCCCCCAACCCCGCATTCCCCCTTTCCCCCCCCCCAGCGTTCACGTCTCCCCCCCCCCGCGTCACTGTCCCCACCCGTATCACTGTTTCCCCCCAGCCCCAGCGTTCACTGTCTCCCCCCCAGCGTTCACTGTCCCCCCAGCCCCAGGGTCACTGTCCCCCAGCATTCAATGTCCCCCAAGCCCCAGCGTTCACTGTTTCTCCCCAGCATTCACTGTCCCCCCAGCCCCAGCACTCACTGTTTCCCCCCCAGCGTTCACTGTCTCCCCCCAGCGCTCACTGTCTCCCCCCAGCACTCACTGTCTCCCCCCCAGCGTTCACTGTCCCCCCCAGCCCGCGTTCAGTCCCCCCAGCCCCAGCATTCACTGTCCCCCCCAGCCCCAGCGTTCACTGTCTCCCCCCCAGCGTTCACTGTCCCTACCGCTCAGCGCTCACTGTCTCCCCCAGCACTCACTGTCTCCCCCCAGCATTCACTGTTTCCCCCCAGCCCCAGCGTTCACTGTCTCCCCCTAGCGTTCACTGTCTCCCCCAGCGCTCACTGTCTCCCCCCCAGCCCAGCATTCACTGTCTCCCCCCCAGCGTTCACTGTTTCCCCCCCAACCCAGCGTTCACTGTCTCCCCCCAGCGTTCACTGTCCCCCCCAGCCCCACATCACTGTCTCCCGCTAGTGCTCACTGTCCCCCCAGCCCCAGAGTTCACTGTCCCCCCAGCCCCAGCGCTCACTGTCTTCCCCCCAGCGTTTACTGTCCCCTCCCAGCCCCCCAGCATTCACTGTCCCCCCAGCGCTCACTGTCTCCCCCCCAGCGCTCACTGTCTCCCCCAGTGCTCACTGTCCCCCCAGCCCCAGGTTCACTGTCCCCCCCAGCCCCAGCGCTTCACTGTCTTCCCCCCAGCGTTTACTGTCCCCTCCCAGCCCAGCGTTCATGTCCCCCCAGCGCTCACTGTCTCCCCCCAGCGCTCACTGTCCCCCCAGCGTTCACTGTCCCCCCAGCCCCAGCACTCACTGTTTCCCCCCCAGCGTTCACTGTCTCCCCCCAGCGCTCACTGTCTCCCCCCAGCGCTCACTGTCTCCCCCCCAGCGTTCACTGTCCCCCCAGCCCCAGCGTTCGTCCCCCCCAGCCCCAGCATTCACGTCCCCCCCCGCCCAGCGTTCACTGTCTCCCCCCCAGCGTTTCACTGTCCCTACCAGCTCCAGCGCTCACTGTTCCCCCCAGCACTCACTGTCTCCCCCAGCATTCACTGTTTCCCCCCAGCCCCAGCGTTCACTGTCCCCCCCTAGCGTTCACTGTCTCCCCAGCGCTCACTGTCTCCCCCCCAGCCCCAGCATTCACTGTCTCCCCCCCGCGTTCACTGTTTCCCCCCCAACCCCAGCGTTCACTGTCTCCCCCCAGCGTTCACTGTCCTCCCCAGCCCCAGCACCACTGTCTCCCGCCAGTGCTCACTGTCCCCCCAGCCCCAGAGTTCACTGTCCCCCCCAGCCCCAGCGCTCACTGTCTTCCCCCCAGCGTTTACGTCCCCTCCCAGCCCCACATTCCTGTCCCCCAGCGCTCACTGTCTCCCCCCCAGCGCTCACTGTCTCCCCCAGTGCTCACTGTCCCCCAGCCCCAGAGTTCACTGTCCCCCCCAGCCCCAGCGCTCACTGTCTTCCCCCCAGCGTTTACTGTCCCCTCCCGCCCCAGCGTTCACTGTCCCCCCAGCGCTCACTGTCTCCCCCCACGCTCACTGTCTCCCCCCCAGCGTTCACTGTCCCCCCCCAGCCACAGCGTTCACTGTCTCCCCCCCCAGCGTTCACGTCCCCCCACCCCAGCACTCACTGTCTCCCCCCCCACGTTCACTGTCTCCCCCCACCCCAGCACTCACTGTCTTCCCCCCAGCGCTCCCTGTCTCCCCCCTCAGCATTCACTGTCTCCCCTCCAGCGCTCACTGTCTCCCCCCAGCGCTCACTGGTTCCATGAAAAAGCCACATGAAAAATGCCCACATGAAAAATGCCCACAGAAAAAAAACCCACAGTCATGAATGCCCACAGGAAAATGCCCACACAGAATTTTGCCCACATGGAAATTTGCCCACCCCAGAATTTTGCCCACATGGATATTTCCCCACATGGAAATTTGCCCACGCAGAATTTTGCCCACATGGAAATTGCCCACATGGACATTTGCCCACGCCCGAATTTTCCCCACAAGGAAATTTGCCTACACAATTTTGCACCATTGCAGCATCACAAAGTTTTGGATCTGTGATATTGGAGGTGCAAGGATGTTCACATGATATGCAATAATCTTGTGATTTTGGTTGACCTAGTGCAAAAATTTTGCAGATCTGTGCTTTGCAAATACATTTCTACCACTCTGTTATGATCATCAATAGATACAATGTGTCTCATCACTCACTGATTCTGCCTTACACCTCCCCCCAGCTCAGCACATGGAGCACATACTGAGCTCAGGAAAAACCCGCAAGCTGTGTGATCCAGGGGATATCTATTACTGCTATCTGTACTCACAGTATCACTGTTATCTGTGGTGTTACATAGGACTGCAGAAACATCTACTACATTACCTGTACTCTGGAGTATCACTGTTATCTGTGCTGTTACATAGGACTGCAGAAACTCTACTACATTACCTGTACGTGAGTCGCACGTAACAGGGCTATGTGGTACTCGCACCGAGCCCGTTCACTTCACTGGGGATGTCACGGTTAGCGCAGCTCGGTCCGTTGCCCTGCCACGCTCACTAAAGGGGGATATTTACAGGGGATGATAGATATGTTCGTGATGCCCCCTGTGGTTTCTGATCAGGGTGACCAGCGCTGCAGGGTGAATCCTCTGAGGGGTTGTTACTGGGCAGCAAGGTGTTAAGTCTTCCAAGGTAAGACTGATCCCTCGAGGTATATGGGCTGTAGGGGTGAAGGAGCAATAATGCAGACACACACAAGACAGTCTCTTTCCGTACCTTTACTGGTGATGAAGTTGCAGGCACGTCCGGGAGGCCGTCAGGGTGGAGGATGCACGTCCAGCAATCCACTGAGTAGGTGTAAGGCCTCCTTACGTCCTTATGTGTGTGAGTTTCTAACTTGTATAAAACAGAGTTAACTCCTTCTCTTTGCTTACGCCCGGCTGATCTTGTGATGAGGTCTTCTTGTGGACAGAACAGTGTCTCTATGGCGGTACCTGCCAGACCCCCGTCTTCCTAACCTCAGTTACGTATCAGCCTGCTGGGCCCCTGCGACTTGAAGTCCAGGGTCCCCGGGTTTTTCCCAACCCTGTGAAGATACTAGCAAGCTGGGGACCCGGTGTCCGGTGGTGCAGAGTGGAGGTAAGCTATCAATGTGGTTGACCTCTGTCACTCTCTCTTTTCCTTTTTCCACTTGCCTTCATCCTACTCACACATTTAACATAGCACAGGCAGCAGTAGATGTCAGCTTCTCGCTCAAACTTCCTCAGCCCTCAGGCTAATCTGACAGGGAGTCTTCCCCGGTGTTCTGAGGAGATCTTATCTCTCCCTCTCAGCTCGTCTGAGGTAATTTGCCGTTCTGAGATGTTCTGCTGTTCTGAGGAAAAACACCAACAACCCTTTTTAACTCGCGGGCTAACTGCCTTAATCTCCCTACTGTCTCAAGGGCTCCCTCTGGTGGAACAGGAAAAATGTGAAGTGTTGTGTGCTTATAGATTATCATGGATTTACCTTCCGTGCATCCTCCAGGGTACATGTGGCACCAATCACAGCTGGGCTACAGATACGCAGTTATCCTATTATCTGTGGTGTTACATAGGTCTGCGGGGACATGTACTGCATTATTTGTACCAGTTATCACTGTGTTATCTGAGGTGTTATGTGATGATATTGCAAGCTTCATGTCTTGTGCTGTTGCTAGAACTACAACCCCCTTCCCCCCCCCTGTCATCCTGCACTCAGGCGTGTAATGTGAGCTGCCAGTGCTGGAAGTTTTCCCGCTTCACCGCAGGGGTCCTGCATTGTCCGAACACGTGCTTTCTTCCTATAGCAGCCATGTTGGAGTATTCTTTCCTTTTTGGTTAATAACACGGGGGGAGCATTCGCTAGAAACACGAAATTTTACTGTGTTGAACCATGCGCCGATGGGCATCGTTCCGTGGTACTGGTAAACCCGTAACTCCAACAGAACCCGAGAAATGGAATTCTCGGGTGCCCCATGAACTAGCCACCCAAGTGTGGGCTCATTGGAAAACCGTCATTTCAAAGCAAGACCATTGATAGGTCTTGCCATTATTCTGCTAGGTTCACAGAACGAGTTATGAACCTTATGATATCGCAGAGCTCAAACCATAGCTTGTAGCCAGGGGAGGTGGCTAGAGGACCAGCCCTTTTTGTGAGGTCAGAAGCTGACATGCATAAGTCTTACAGTGAAGTTCCTTACCCGAGTTCTTTCTGTGAGTAAGAGATCTACCAATGAACTATGACGTTTTTGGCTCCTTCCCCCAGCTGGCTGCCTGTATATGATCTAACAACCATGTGGAGTTATCTTTCATTCTTAATCCTATTTTATTTCATAACTGCATCTGTACATAACGATATTGTCTCAGTTTGTTACATCTTTTTATATTATATAAGCACTGCCTGTTTTAAGGAATAAACCTATAAATTTATTAGTTTGTTTCTCCTGCTCTATAAACGAATCTGCCCGTGCCTGAAGCACACGCTACTGTTTTGGGGTTGCTACGGACCCTCTTGATAAATTGTGTATTAAGTCAAACCCGTAGCTGGTGGCAGCTAAAGGAAAGGGGGTGTAAAGTGTTAATCTATTGGGGGGGGCTGGCAGTGACGGGAGCGGGGTTTATAAGGGTACTGCCTGGCTGCAGGCCAGGAGTAATCATAATTCCCTCACTGCAGCGTGCCCAATAGCCAGCACACATCCCAAATGACCCGTCTGGCGACCAAATTATCCTAGGTGCAGTTCCCTGATGACCTGAGGGTAAGGGGGGTTGCCAGAGAGCTGCAAGTTCCTAAGTGGAAGTGGGATAGTTATCAATCCCTGCAGTTTACTGGGTCGGACGGCAGCAGCCGTCGTGTGTGTGACGTTCCATACAATTGGGGCAGCGGTGGGATCACAAGCCGTGACCCCCGGGCTACCGTGTGGCGGATCGCGGCACCGTTCATCACATGTTACATAGGACTGCAGAGGACATCTACTACATTATCTGTCCTCCGTTATCACTGTGCTATCTGTGGTGTTACATAGGACTGCAGGGAACATCTACTACTAGGGATGAGCTGATCTATTGGGCTGATCCGTTATCTGCTTGGATAGTGAGGTGCACAGATACTATCCATCTGGATCGGGATTATTGCAGTATCTGCAGATATATCCATGGCTTCCCATAATGTATGTTTTATGCATAATGAAAAGGCACATTCATTGCACACCCGTCACATTGCTGACTGTGGGTGTGCAGGGGAGATCTGCACAGCAAAAAGCACTACTCACCGGGTTGTCGATGAGCTGTGCTGGCTGCGTCCTCCTCTTCCTGGTCACATGCCGGAGGGACGCCGCAGTCACGGCTCACATGACTTTGATGACACTGCACTAACGTGACCAGGAGGACGCGGCTGGTGCGGCTCATGAGAACCCGGACAGTAGAGCTTTTTTTAGCAGTGACAGAGAGCAGGGGTCTGGCGGGGGGTTGTCCTCACCCAGGTATGTCCCCCAGTGGGCAATGAGTCTCTGCCGTGGTGGCATAGCAAGGATCAGACCCAGGTATGTCACTGGTGGGGCGGGGTGTCCCACATGTCACTGCCGAAGTAGGGGGGAAAGTCACCGGCAGGCGAGAGTCCTCTCTGTGTTACTGGTAAAGGGATGTCCCCCCCGCATATAGTGTTGTACCATAGATTTCTATGGGATCCAAATCCGATTGGATCCGGTTCCTATATGGAGCGGATAACGGATATCCAGGTGTCCGCTTAACACTATCTAATATATTATTCTGCACTCAGAGACATATTACTGTATTATCTGTGGTGGTAGATAGCACTGATGACATGTCCGTTCTTTTTCACAGTCCGCATAAATTGCGGACTGATTTTCCTATTGAAATCAATAGGTGAGTTTAAAAAAAGTATGTACAAAGCACACATGCGAATTGCACAAAGAAAAAGTGCAGGAAAAAACTGCAGTAACGTGGACGGGGAGTCCAGAGATTCCCCCTTCCATGTTACTGCAGACCTTTCATGGCATACGCGATCATGTGACGCATGTGATCACATGCGTCATCACAGGTCCTGCAGCAGGAAGACTCGAGGAAGACCAGAGGTAGCCGGATCAGGTAAGCTAAAGCCTCCCTGCGACGGGACCTGCAGTCAGCTCTGGTTCAGATCACCTTTATCGGAAACGGAGTGCCGATAACCATGATGTGACAATCGGTAAAATTGCTGATGTTCACATGATCAGATCACTCATCCCTACATATTTTTCCTATCTTTTTATTCACAATGCAAAATATGCATGTGTGTTTTACTTTGCAAATAAAAAAATAAATAATACATTTTCAAAGATTATGCGATTTTCAAAACACCCGTGTGTTTTCACCCTAAAAGTATATTTTTGTTTATCTAAACTATTCTATTTCTTCTTGTAGTGCAAACAATGGAGTTTTCAAGTAGCCAGACAAACAACAAAGTTCTGAATTACTTGCGGTTTGAAAAAACTGGCATTTCGCACTATCAATGCAGTGGTGACTTGGAGATGTGGGCTGCATCGCTCTATAAAATGCCATTCAATTATCAAAACAAAAGATGGCAACGTAGTTCAAGAACCAACAGAACATTGTCATGACTCCTGCCCTCAAAAAGCGGTAGCAAATGTTGCCAGAAGCAAAATGAGAGAAGACATGAGAGCTGTAAATGTACTCCTCGCAATGTGATGGGAAAGGTGCTGTCTGGGTTGAGTAATGATGTCTTGGCTCATATGCCAAGACAATCATCTCTTGCGAGAAGCCTTCTCCATCATACAACAGATAGTAATTTGCCTAACTCCAAAACTATCAAGTTTGATATTCGGAAAAGTACAGTCAACTGCTCCTTCATGATTCCGGAAAAGACGATAGAAATAGAATTCTGGTTTTAGGCGATAGAGATCTTATGCTGGAACTGAACAAAGATACCATCTATGGAGATGGTTGATAAAGTGCCCAATATGTTTTACCAACTGTACACTTGGCATGCCAAGGTGGGTAACTCATATCCACCATGTTTGTACATTTTACTACATTGTACAAAGGATATGAGGACGTATAGAGAATGTTTGAAATAATGAAGCTGTTGATTCCAAATCTGGCACCTCACAAGGTTTTAGTTGATTTTGAGAAGGCTTGTATAACTGCAGTCAGGGTTGCCTTTCCACATGCTGAGGTCAAAGGTTGTTATTTCCATCTGTGTCAGAGCCTCATTAGAAAAATAAAAAATGTTGGTTTGAAGACAGAATATGAAAGTATTATCGATGCAAAAATGACACTGAAGTCTCTTGCTGCACTGGCCCCTTTTTGCCAATAGAAGATTTGAGGTGTGTTTTTGATCAGCTTGCTGTCACATTCCGAGATGAAGACTGCTATAATGAAGTTCTCACATACTTTTTTTCTACATACATTGAGGGTGCAGCTGGTAGAGATCCACAATTTCCTATACGAATATGGAATCATTATGAAGCAGCCCTGGAACAGTCACCAAAAACCACAAACTGTTGTGAGGGATTTCACAATGCACTTAACTCCTTGTTCCACTGCAGTCATCCCAGCTTGTGATTTCTTTTTGATGGATTGCAGAGGGACCTGGCTTGCCACAAATTAACACTGGCTAATGCACAGGCAGGTCGCCTTGAGATAAAAAAGAGGAAGTATGAGGCGCTGTATCAGACAGTTGCCACCTCTGTAAGGACTACCCCAGGTTCAAGATAAACTTAAGTACTTAAGGAGATTGGCTAATTTGCAGTATAATGGCTACTTTGCAGGTGTGCAATGATTGTATAATAAAGTAGAGTTTTTGTTGTTACTATACATTTTAAAGGGGTATTATCGCCAAATGGCTCTTCAGCCCGTACTTACCTGCTCCCAGCGCTCCGGGGTCCTCTCTGCACAGGCTGGAAGGCTGCAGTCTCGGTTTTCACGCAGGCTGCAGCTGACTGCCCACAAGTCCCAGGCCTGGCAACCTGACGCCATCCGGGACACAGTCGCTGTACAGCTGTTTCCGCTCCGGCTGTCATGGCAGCAGGATGCTGGGGCCTGGGGAACTGAGCAGCTGGATGCAGCGCAAGCCCCCCCCTCTCACGCCTGCTTGCTTCAACCACCCCTTCCCTAGCCTGCTCTGACCTGTGCCCAGAAACTCCTGTTTCCAGTGCTACCTGGTGCAGGGGAGAGAACAGCATGTTGAGGCAGACATGTGGCCCAGTATCTCTCTGCTGTGATGCATTCTCCTCTCCACCAGGTGGTGCCGCCTGAGGCGAGAGATTCACCTCGGCTCATTATAGGTGCACCCCTCGGATGTAGAAAGCAAGAGTGAAGAATGTGGGCAATCTCCCATGTGGCCAATTTTCCATATGGGATTGGCTAATTTGCAGTAAAATGTCAACCTTGCAGGTGTGCAATGAATGTTTAATTAAATGGAGTTATTGTTATTATACATTTTTAATAAACTATTATTTTGGCCATGTGTGCAATTTTCTTTTCCTTGTGGACAATTTTCCTATGGGCAATCATAACTGTGGGCATTTTTCCTGTGTGCAATTTTCTGTGTGGGCATTTTTCCTGTGTGCAATTTTCTGTGTGGGCAAATTTCCATGTGGGCAAATTTCCGTGTGGGCAAATTTCTGTGTGGGCAAATTTCTGTGTGGGCAAATTTCCGTGTGGGCAAATTTCCATGTGGGCAAATTTCCGTGTGGGCAAATTTCCTGTGGGCATTCATGACTGTGGGTTTTTTTCTGTGGGCATTCTTCCTGTGGGCATTTTTCTTTTGGGCATTTTTCTGGTCACCCCTGTTCCTGTATGAGCGCGCGGAACCACTGGTGGTCCCGCTCATTAAGGTCATGAATATGGACGCCATGCCTATGAGAGTGGAGTGGCATCCATATTCATGACCTTAATGAGCGAGACCACCAGTGGTCCACGCGCTCATACAGGAAGATGTCGGCGCTGGACCATGGGAGCTGCAGGCAGCAGGAGGACGGAGGAGGTGAGTATGATGACCTAAAAAAAAAATATCATGCTCAGGTGCCGCCCCCCCGCAGAGTCCCGCCCTAGGCATGTGCCCTCCAGTGCCTAGTGGCAAATATGGCCCTGCAGGGAAGTATCACCGACACAGAACCCAGCAACTACCAGCATTAAATAGCCACCCCAGAACCAGAAAGAGGCGAACTCCCTTAACCCTGACCTGACCAGACCGGAGCTAGAACAACCACGTCCTGAGTCATGACACATTCAAATAGCAGAGACATGGAGGAACCCCCGGGACACATCACAACTACTGAACTGTCACTCAACATACTGACAGCTCATCACGCTCCTGACCTAGATTGGACAGCTGAGTTGTCACTAACTGTTTACACACACCTATAGGTGGAATCGTGACAATGTAACTGTACCATAAAGGGTTACACATTTATTACAAATAACCTTTTTATGAATAAAATATTTTAAAACATAAGTAACTGTGTTTTATTATATTACTAACAGTAAAATATTTTTTTCAGCTTGTGCTGTACAGAATAAGACTTGGTCTGCAGCTGACTCACCCGACTTGCGAGTTATAGGTTATAGAAATACATTATACAGTGCTGGTCAAAAGATTGGACACACCTGTTCATGCAATGGTTTTCCTTGCTCTTATTGGGATGTGCATATTGTATATTTAGGCAGAAGTCAGAAAAAACATGAGGGTACACATACGGAAAACTAGGAGTAAAGAAATGCATTTGAACAAACCAGAATATACAGTATGTTAAACCTTAGATTTTTATAGTTCCCATTCTTCACTCTGATCACAGGTTTTACACACATTTGGCATTCTCTAAGGAGCTTCATAAAAAGCGGTCATCATTTTAAGACATGGAAGTTAGTCACACTTGAAAATTGTTAGACCCTTGAAGGTATCCTCAAGTCATGAAAACCATCAATAGCTATATTGAAATTGGCTTTCATGAGGATTGTCCCAGAAAAGGAACATCAATTATCAAATTGTTAGCAAAGAAGTATCAGACACATCTAAACATCAATTGTAAATAAAGACTAAGGCCTCTTTCACACATCCGTTGTGCGCCTGACGGCGCCCTCCGGCATTTTTTTGTCCAACCGCATCCGGCGTAATGTAATGCCGGATGCATTTTTTTTTCCATTGACTAACATTAGTGCCGGATGGCGCCGCATGTCCCTGCGGCGCGTCCGGTTTTTGCCGGATGCGGTGTCTGGTCGCCGTCCGGTGTCTGGAAAAATCGTTGCATGTCACGTTTTTTGTCTGCGGCGAAAAAGCCGGAAGCGCCGGATTTATTTTACAATGAAAGTCTATGGACGCCGCAATGCGCCGCATCCGGCAAGAGCCAGATCCGGTAGCCGCATCCAGTTTTTTAATTGAGATACCAGCCCACAGCAAACAGATACCAGCCCTCAGCAAACATATAAAAAAAGCATGCAGTGGGACATCAGACACATGCACATGACCAAGAGCCAGAGCCACAACCAGAGAGACGCACCCACCAAGAGACACAGCCACCAGAGAGACGCAGCCACCAGAGAGACGCAGCCACCTGAGAAATGCAGCCAGAGAGACTCGCAGCCAGGATCCGCAGCATGGAGCGCCAGGAAAGCAGACGGTAAATATGAGACCCCCCAACCCAAAATTTACAATGCATATGTCACCAATGCTGTGTGAGCTACTGCATTTTTTTGGCACCCTGGTACATTTTCAAATTCATGTTTTTTTGTGATGGGTTGGTTCCCCTGGTACTGTACGAAATAAAATTTCCGATGATGGGGTGGGTCCCCCTGGTAGTGTTTAAAATACGTATGTTTGGGAACTTATATTGTGTATCCCCTGCTACTGTTGTGAATGTGTTTAATTGATAATGTGGATCTACTGGTACTGTTTTTTTGCTGTGATGTGCTTGGTCTCCCTGCGACAATATGAAATGTGGATGTATTTGTGTATCATAATGTTGATTTAAATATTTTTTTTTTTTTGGGCCTGTGATGTGGTTGCTTGTCCTGCTACTATCTGAAATGTGAATGTTTTTAGTATCATAATGTTGATCTTTTGTTTCATTGTTTTTAAATTTTCTTTGGGGCCTGTGACGGTTTTTCTCCTCATGCTGCTATGTGAAATGTGCATTTTTTTCTTATCATAATGATGATGTTTTTTTTTTTTTTAAATGTTTTTTTTTTTTGGCCTTGTGATGCTTTTGCTCCTCATGCTGCTATCTGAAATGTGCCTGTGTTTAGTATCATAATGTTGATTTGGTGTATTTTATTTTTAAAAATTTTTTTTTGGGTCCTGTGACGGTTTATCTCCTCATGCTGCTATGTGAAATGTGCATTTTTGTTGTTATCATAATGCTGATGTAGTGTTTTTTTTTTAACCTTTTTTTTTTGGCCCTGTGATGCTTTATCTACTCATGCTACTATCTGAAATTTGCATGTGTTTAGTATCCTAATGTTGATCTAGTGTTTTATTTTTTTTCAATGTTTTTTTTTCCCCGTCTCTAATGGTTTATCTACTCATGCTGCTATCTGAAATTTGCATGTGTTTAGTATCCTAATGTTGATCTAATGTTTTTTTTTTTCAATGGTTTTTTTTTGGCCTGTGACGGTTTATCTCCTCATGCTACTATCTGAAATGTGCATATGTTTAGTATCATAATGTTGATCTAGTGTATTTTTTTTAAAAAAAAAATTTTTTGGGGCCTGTGACGGTTTATTTCCTCATGCTGCTATGTGAAATGTGCATTTTTTTGTTATCATAATGCTGATGTAGTGTTTTTTTTAACCTTTTTTTGGCCCTGTGATGCTTTTGCTACTCATCCTGCTATCTGAAATGTGCATGTGTTTAGTATCATAATGTTGATCTAGTGTATTTTTTTTTTTTTTTTTGGGCCTGTGACGGTTTATCTACTCATGCTGCTATCTGAAATTTGCATGTGTTTAGTATCCTAATGTTGATCTACTGTTTTATTTTTTTTCAATGTTTTTTTTTTGCCTGTGACGGTTTTTTCCTCATGCTACTATCTGAAATGTGCATGTTTTTAGTATCATAATGTTGATCTAGTGTATTTTTTTTTTAATTTTTTTTTTGGGGCCTGTGACGGTTTTTCTACTCATGCTACTATCTGAAATGTGCATGTTTTTAGTATCAGAATGTTGATCTAGTGTTTTTTTTTTTTTTTGTGGATCGGGGGTTCCCCCTGGTACTGTATTGTGTTTTTTTTTTTTTTTGGCAGGGATAGGGTTTCCCCCTGGTACTGTTTATGGCTACAATTAATGACGGCATGTTGTGTTCGGTAAAACATAAAGCTCAATAATGTCCATGTTTGAATCTTATATTTTAAAACAGGGACAATCAATACATATAAACACAATTCCTTTTTGTCTGTTTATTCCACAGCAGAAGAATTGATGCTGCAGATGAAAGGGCGCAGGAGATCCTGGATGCTAGGAGGCAAGCCAGTAGAAAGTAAATATGACATCCCCCATTTCCCTAAAAATTACATGTTTGTTTTTCTCTTTCAGCCAGGGACAAGGAATCCACATATATTCACTGTCCCTTTTTGTGTCCTTATTCAACAGCAGAAGACGTCAACGAGAGGCGGCGGCGGCTGAAGCACTACTTCAACAGAGGGGAGGAGAGGACCTCCAAGCTAGGAGGATAGCCTGCAGAAAGTAACTATTACATCCCCCATTTTGCTCTAAATTACATGTTTGTTTTTCTTTCAGCCATGGACAAGGAATGGTAAATTTAAAGTCCCTTTTTACTCAACAGCAGAAGACGGCAACAACAGGCGGCGGCGGAGGCGGTGGCAGAGAGACGAGAGGAGGAGAGGCGGGCTAGGAGGTAAGCCAGCAGAAAGTAAATATTACATCCCCCATTTCCCTAAAAAATTACATGTTTTTCTCTTTCAGCCAGGGACAAGGAATATAGAAATATATTCACTGTCCCTTTTTGTTTCTTTCTTCCACAGCAGAGACCGTCAAACAGCTGCTGCAGCTGCCGCAATGGCGGCGTTGGCAGAAGAAGCAGCGGCGTCAGCAGCAGCAGTGGCGGCAGCAGCAGCATCGCCATCTCCTCCCTCCCAGCCAGAGCCAGAGCGTGACACATCTTCTTCTGGGAGCCCTCCTACCCATCGTCAGCAATTGGCGGTAAAAATATCTATTTTTTTTTCTATCCACAATCCATCTGTGGGCTATATGTCTTGATTGTCTTTTTTTAATAACAGGAATCGCAAGATGACGAGGAGCTCCCAGAGGAAGAAGGACGGGGTGGAGAGATACCCGGAGTGGGCTCACAATTCGTAAGTATCCTGCATCAATCGCAGAAACACAACATCACACTACACACAACACATAGAAAACCATTTAATACATACTTGACACAGTGGCCAACACCTGCCAATATCCTAATTTTTATTTTCATTTTTAGTCTCTCGGATCTGGGAGCCAACAGAGGGTTCCTCCCAGCGCCTCCCAGAGTCGTCGTCGTGAGACTGTCGGCGGTTCTCAACGTGTAAGTTTTTTTTTTTTTGCTTTTTTATTTTAGTTCATAGTTTTTATTTTTGAAACGTACATATTTTTTTTTGGGTGTTTTCTTAAAATATAATTTATTTTTTTTAATTTTTTACCTATCTACCATTTTTGGTAGCATTTTCTATAATTTTTAATGTTTACAAAACGTGTTATCTCTAAATTTTTTTGCAGTAATTTTTCCAGTTTAACTTGTATAATTTTGACATTTTCAAATAATGTGTATGGTAATTTTCTTTTTTTGCTTTTTTAATTTCACAGGCTTCACAGCGTGCTCCCGACTCGGACACGGAGGAGGGCCTGGATGTAGAGCTCATGATAGATCTTGTCCGAGAAAGGGAGCCGCTGTGGAACATGGAGGACCGCCGGCATTCTGATCAAATTGTTACACGACGGCTCTGGGAGGAAGTGGCAGCGGGAATGGTGCAACGCTGGGAGGACCTCGATCCTAGGTCCCAGACTAAATTCCGTAAGTATAGTTCATGTTGCTGACTGTAAAGGTGTGTTTCCAAAACTTCTGTCCTCGTGTCACCCACGCTTCATGTTTTCATGATTTCCTTTTGTGAAACACTATGGAAATAATGAAAACATGAACTCTGGGGGACACGAGGACTGAAGTTTGGGAAACCCTGATGTTGTATACTAACCAATGTGTGCTTTCTCGTTTCAGGGGAGAGAATTGTGAAGCGGTGGCGGTCTGTGAGGGATCGCTTTAAGAAGGAATTCAACAAGGAGATGCGGGCCCCGAGTGGTTCTTCAGGACGCCAGAGCAAGTACAAGTACGCACGAGCTCTGGCATTCCTGCGTGAAACCATGGTCACCAGAAGGTAAATATTACCATCAAATTGTTAACATCTATCTTTTTTTTTTTTTTGCAGCCAGGGCCATTCCACATCTGTATATTAATTTTATGTTTTTCTTTCTTCCACAGCACGGTGACCAGCACTCCGGCGCCCGCAGAGTTGGCGCCTTCCAGAGCGATCCCTCAGGAGACCGACACCGAGGGACACTTCGACAAACCCTCCACATCTGCACCTTCCCACACAGTTGATCCCGCTGTCCCCTCCACCAGCGCTGGAGCCGGCTGCATTGCATGAATCTGCTGGTCAGGATATAGCCTTCCCTTTACCCCACCCTTCTGACCCTGCCACCTTTAGTACAGCTGCGGGTACTGGGCGGCAGCGTCAGAGGGGTCAGGAAAAGAACTATGCGCCCGAGTTCTTGCATATGAACGCATCTTTCCAGAACTGTCTTAAGGTATTATCTGAACAAGTTGCCGCAGGCGTTAGTCAGATAACCTCCCTAGTTGGTGAGGTGAAGACACTTCTGGAAACTGTGCGTTCAGAGGTAAGAGGATCCCCGAACCACAGTTTTTTTAGGTCGGTTGCGGAGCGCGTAGATCCCCTATCTTCTGACCAGCAGATGTATGTGATGCACACGTGCCACACTGCTCTAGTGCAGGTTCTCTCCCATCCTTAATCCACCCCAGTCGTTCCTCCACCTCCCCCCCTACAGCCGCCGTACATCTTCCCCACCCTCCACCTGCCATCCCTCCTCCCCCTCCTATTCAATACCACCCACCTCCCCAGATCCATCAACCTCCCCAATTCCAACCACCTCCCCAGTACCAACCACCTCCCCAACTGCAGTCACCTCCCCACTACCAGCCACCTACCCCGTACCACACTCCTACCTCGTACCAATCTCCTTCCCCCTTCCAATTGCCTACCATGTCACCTGCTCCTCCTGCCCAACCCTCCACTCCACCACCACCCACCTCTTCTGCCTTGTCTTCCCATTCTTTTACTCTTTCCACCCCTTCACCTCTTCCTGTTCCTTCCACACCACTATCCCGGTCATCCCTCCACACTCCCACGGTCGAAGTGTCCCGCAGCCCCTCCAGCAGTATTTCCACCCCACACTACACTGACCTGTATTTTGTGTATTTTTTTTTTTGAAAAATTAAAGTTTGAAAAAAAAAAAATAGTTTAAAAATAAAGTATCAAAAAATACATTGAACAAGAAATAAAGTTTAAAAAAATAATAAAGTTTATTAAAAATCGTTTATTTAAACTTGAAAAATTGGGCAAAAATGCCTCATTTGATACCATTTATATTAAAAAAACTTGGTTCAATAAATTGTTAATTTTTGGAACATTGTTGTCTGTCTTTTATTTATAGGATGTTAAGTTTTACATTTGTTATACAGGTACACCTAACTTTGGCTAAAAGGTTCATAAATGCAACCTTTTTCCCAAAGTTGTGTCCCGGGTTGTGTAGTATGCAAAGTATGTTATATTTTTCACAAAATTGTGTACTTTGTTAGGTTATCCCCTACAACAGAGTTCCCCTACTCCAGTTCTCAGGGCCACCAAAAACATATCAGGTTTTCAGGATTTCCTTTGTATTGCACAGGTGAGGCAATTATCACCTGAGCAATACAAAGGAAATACTGAAAACAAGACCTGTTGGTGGGCCTTGAGGACTGGATTTGGGGAACCATGGCCTACAATGTACACTTTTTTGGGATAAAATGTGAAATACTTAACAATTTCGCCTTTTGTCCTAAAAAAGGGTACATTGTAGCCCAAGGTTCCCCAACTCCAGTCCTCAAGGCCCACCAAAAACATATCAGGTTTTCAGGATTTAATTTGTATTTGTCACGCGGTCTTATGATATGTGTACGATGTCAGTAAACTATTCTTAAAAGAACAACACTCTATACAACATATAGATTAGCAACATCAGCATGTAAATATAGAATAGATTTACCTGACACGATATCCGTTCAACTCAGGGTTAATCTTGAGGACTTGATACACTGTCACAGGAAAGAGGAGGACCGGGGGTCTAACCTGACCCTAAACTGGGGTCCTAACTAATCCCTCACCTTGGAGGTACTGATAATGGTTCAGAGGTCCAAGTCTCCAGCCTAACCCTGTCTCCTATCAGTCCCTAAACCCTGTAATCAGTCCTAAGAAGGGTACTGATTACCACCAAAGGGATATGGGCTGATCTCTGCTAAATACACAGATTAGACATATAGGACAGACTGGAGAAAACACAGACTTGCATACACACTCAAACACAGAAGGAACATAAATGATCTGGGATATTAAACTCTAAGCAAGGTGAGCTTAAAACAACTAAGGAGCTCTTTAACTTAAGTCTATACAGATACAATCCTATCTGTGGTCTGCATGAAGAATTTCACTGGCAACTCCCAACACAGACAACCAGAGATTTAAAGGAAACCAATCAACAAATAATTAATTGCAGCCGGGAGAAACTGCACCCAGTCCCAGAACTGAGCACAGACAGAATTAACTCCCTAACTGCCAAACACAAAGAAACAGCAACTCAGCTGTGAGAAGTCAGAATGTGCAACTGCGACGATCTTCGTGGCGATGCACACATGACAGTACCCCCCCTTCTACGAGGGGCCTCCGGACCCTCAGGGCCAGGTTTGCCCGGGTGAGTTCTGTGGAAGGTCCGCACCAAACGATCTGCGTTAATGTCAGACGCAGGAACCCACGTCCTCTCCTCTGGACCATACCCCTTCCAATGCACCAAGTACTGAAGGGACCGGCGATTCAGACGTGAGTCAATGATCTTTGACACTTGAAACTCCAAGTTACCATTGACCACCACTGGAGGAGGAGGTAGAGGTGATGGTATGACTGGTGCCACGTACCTCTTAAGTAATGACTTGTGGAACACATTGTGGATTTTAAACGTAGGAGGGAGGTCCAGACGAAATGCCACAGGATTAATTATGGAACTGATCCTGTACGGCCCGATGAATCTGGGGCCCAGCTTCCAGGAGGGAACTTTAAGTTTTATATTCCTGGTAGACAACCATACCAGATCGTTCACATTAAGATCTGGACCAGAAACTCTCCTCCTATCAGCCATACGTTTATAACGGTTCCCCATAGCACTCAGATTATTCAATACACCTCTCCACACTGAAGCAAGTGACGACGAGAAACGCTCCTCCTCAGGAACCCCAGAAGGGCCCCCCCCATTGAAAGTACAAAACTGGGGATGAAAACCATATGCCCCAAAAAACGGGGATTTACCAGTGGACTCGCTCCGCCTGTTGTTAAGAGCGAACTCTGCCAGAGGTAAGAAAGAAGACCAGTCCTCCTGGTTCTCTGAGACAAAACACCGAAGATAAGTCTCAAGGCTTTGATTCAGACGCTCTGTCTGACCATTGGTCTGCGGATGAAAAGCCGAGGAAAATGACAATTGCATCCCCCGACGTAAACAAAATGCCCTCCAAAATTTAGACACAAACTGAGACCCCCTATCTGACACCACATCAGAAGGCAACCCATGAAGTCTAACGATCTCCCTAATGAACACCTGCGCCAGAGTTTTAGCATTAGGGAGTGCAGGAAGAGCAACGAAATGTGCCATCTTACTGAACCTGTCAACAACCACCAGTATGACAGTATTCCCAGACGACGGAGGAAGGTCCGTAATGAAGTCCATAGATAAATGAGTCCATGGACGCTCCGGAAGTTTCAAGGGTAAAAGGGTCCCAAATGGACGGGTATGAGGGGTTTTAGAGCGAGCACACACCCCACATGACGCGACAAAAGTTATAACATCTTTATTAGCATTAGGCCACCAAAACCGGCGAGAAAGGAGATCTAAAGTAGCCTTACTCCCTGGTTGTCCTGCTAAAGCAGAACTATGATGTGCCTCAATAACCTTTTGTCTCAACTGATTTGGGACAAACAGTCTCCCTGGAGGTCCTGCAGGGGCGTCCCCCTGAGCCTCTAATACCTCCTCCTCAAGCTCAGAACATACAGCCAACACTACCACCCCCTCCTGAAGGATAGGAATCGGGTCATCCGTTTTCCCGGCCCCTGGGAAACTGCGAGACAAGGCATCAGCCTTAACATTCTTAGACCCCGGGCGATATGTGACGACAAAATTAAACCTGGTAAAAAACAACGACCATCGAGCTTGTCTGGAATTCAGACGCTTAGCAGATTCCAAATACAGCAGGTTTTTGGGATCAGTAATGACGGTGACCGGGTGGACTGCCCCCTCCAAAAAGTGACGCCATTCTTCAAAAGCCAACTTAATGGCCAAAAGTTCCCTATTGCCGATATCATAATTCCTTTCGGCGGACGACAATTTTTAGAAAAGAAAGCGCACGGATGCCATTTACCAGGGGACGGACCCTGGGACAATATTGCACCCACCCCTACGTCAGACGCATCCACCTCCACAACGAACGGCTGTGATGCATCTGGTTGGATGAGAACGGGTGCCGAAGCAAAACATTTTTTCAAAGAGGAAAAAGCTTGGCAAGCTTTGTCCGACCATTTAGAAAAATCCGTCCCTTTTCTTGTCATGTCAGTGAGAGGTTTGACAACAGATGAGAAATTACAAATAAATTTCCGGTAGTAGTTAGCAAACCCCAGAAAACGCTGCAGAGCCTTAAGATCCTCTGGCTGATCCCATTCAAGCACTGCTCTCACCTTTTCAGGGTCCATACGGAAACCGGAGGCTGACACCAAGAAACCCAAAAACTGAAGTTCCTGTACGGCGAATACACACTTTTCCAGTTTGGCGTATAGTTTATTGTCTCGCAAGATCTGCAACACCTGTCTCACATGCTCCTGGTGAGACACAAGATCTGGTGAGTAAATTAAAATGTCATCCAAATATACGACCACAAACAGCCCCACCAGATGACGAAAAATGTCATTAACAAAATGTTGGAATACTGCTGGTGCAGTAGTCAGACCAAAAGGCATGACAAGGTTCTCATAATGTCCCTCCGGCGTGTTAAACGCCGTTTTCCACTCATCCCCCTCTTTTATCCTAATCAGATTATACGCCCCCCTGAGATCCAATTTAGAGAACCATTTGGCGCCAACAATTTGATTGAAGAGATCAGGAATCAGAGGGAGTGGATACGGATCTCGAACAGTAATCCGATTAAGTTCGCGGAAATCCAAGCAAGGGCGTAGGCCTCCATCTTTTTTCTTCACAAAGAAGAACCCCGCGGCCACTGGGGAAGATGAAGGTCTAATATGCCCTTTGGCCAGACTTTCCGAAATATAATCTTTCATAGCCTGCCTCTCAGGACCAGAAAGGTTATATAACCTAGCTTTAGGTAACTTAGCATCAGGAAGTAAATTAATAGAGCAGTCATACACGCGATGAGGAGGCAACTCCTGACACCCCTCCTCAGAGAAAACATCCCCAAAATCCTCCAAAAAAGGAGGCAATGTACTAGGCACGACCGCACTGATGACCGTTTTCATGCAGTTATTCTTGCAGAATTCACCCCATTGGCTTATTTCTCTGGACTGCCAATTAATCACAGGGTTATGTTTAACCAACCAAGGAAGTCCCAACACAATAGGAGTAGGTAGACCCTCCAACACATAACAAGATAATAGTTCCCTATGTATTGCCCCTACCCGAAGGTCAATGTTATGAACCTCATGAACAAAGCTACCTTGGCCGAGAGGCCTGGCGTCAATGGAGAATATAGGGATCGGTTTGACCAATACACACAGATGCATACCTTGAGCCTGAGCAAACTGAGCGTCAACCAGATTAGCCCCGGACCCACTATCAAGAAGAACAGAAAATCTCTCCACTCTCGTACCAACCACCACCTCCACTGGTACAAGGAACTGAGAAGAACTAGCGGACGAAATACATACTCCCAGGTTGTCGTCCACCACACAACCTGGGATTAACAGTTTTCCGGTGACTTTTTGCTCAACAAGGCACGGGATGGACATCCCCACAACAAAATGTCCCTCTTTCCCGCAGAAGAAACACCTTCTAGTCCTGCGGCGTACCGCCAATCCCCTCCTACGAAATGATGTCCCTCCCAACTGCATAGGCTCCTCCGAACAGACAAGGGGAACCTCAACATAAGGGACTTTAGTAGTAGGTGGAGTAACAACAGGGGGCGGAGTTAACTCGCACCTCTCCCGGAGCCGTCTATCAGTACGGATAGCTAGGGCCATAGCAGCCTCCAGTGATGGAGGAGAATCATACTGAGCCAAAACGTCCTTTAATTTGTCAGAAAGCCCATGACAAAACTGGCTCCTAAGAGCTGGGTCATTCCACTGAGTATCTGTGGCCCATCTACGGAACTCAGAAGCAAATTCCTCCGCAGGACGATCTCCCTGCTGTATCTTACGTAATTTTGTCTCAGCAAGAGAGACCCGATCTGGGTCATCATATACCAAACCCAGGGCAGTAAAAAATCGATCTACTGACTGTAGAGCCGGGGATCCTGGAGGAAGGGAGAAGGCCCAGGATTGAGGGTCCCCTTGTAGGAGCGAGATAACAATTCCCACTCTCTGCTCTTCACTCCCTGATGATCGAGGCCGAAGCCGAAAATACAATTTACATGCTTCCCTGAAGCTAAAAAATTTGTCTCGCCCACCAGTGAACCTGTCCGGGAGAGCTACTTTAGGTTCAAATCTGGTTTTCTCTCCCAGGGAGACAAAACTTTGGACTTAATGTCCGTCAGCTCCATGGATAATCCCTGCAACTGCAGAGCCAGCTGGGCTACTGGATCCATGGCAACTGGGAATAATTTTATGGGCCAGTGAAAATGTCACGCGGTCTTATGATATGTGTACGATGTCAGTAAACTATTCTTAAAAGAACAACACTCTATACAACATATAGATTAGCAACATCAGCATGTAAATATAGAATAGATTTACCTGACACGATATCCGTTCAACTCAGGGTTAATCTTGAGGACTTGATACACTGTCACAGGAAAGAGGAGGACCGGGGGTCTAACCTGACCCTAAACTGGGGTCCTAACTAATCCCTCACCTTGGAGGTACTGATAATGGTTCAGAGGTCCAAGTCTCCAGCCTAACCCTGTCTCCTATCAGTCCCTGAACCCTGTAATCAGTCCTAAGAAGGGTACTGATTACCACCAAAGGGATATGGGCTGATCTCTGCTAAATACACAGATTAGACATATAGGACAGACTGGAGAAAACACAGACTTGCATACACACTCAAACACAGAAGGAACATAAATGATCTGGGATATTAAACTCTAAGCAAGGTGAGCTTAAAACAACTAAGGAGCTCTTTAACTTAAGTCTATACAGATACAATCCTATCTGTGGTCTGCATGAAGAATTTCACTGGCAACTCCCAACACAGACAACCAGAGATTTAAAGGAAACCAATCAACAAATAATTAATTGCAGCCGGGAGAAACTGCACCCAGTCCCAGAACTGAGCACAGACAGAATTAACTCCCTAACTGCCAAACACAAAGAAACAGCAACTCAGCTGTGAGAAGTCAGAATGTGCAACCGCGACGATCTTCGTGGCGATGCACACATGACAGTATTGCACAGGTGAGGCAATTATCACCTGAGCAATACAAAGGAAATACTGAAAAAAAGACCTGTTGGTGGGCCTTGAGGACTGGATTTGGGGAACCATGGCCTACAATGTACACTTTTTGGGGAAAAATGTGAAATACTTAACAATTTCGCCTTTTGTCCTAAAAAAGGGTACATTGTAGCCCAGGGTTCCCCAACTCCAGTCCTCAAGGCCCACCAAAAACATATCAGGTTTTCAGTATTTCCTTTGTATTGCACAGGTGAGGCAATTATCACCTGAGCAATACAAAGGAAATACTGAAAACAAGACCTGTTGGTGGGCCTTGAGGACTGGATTTGGGGAACCATGGCCTACAATGTACACTTTTTTGGGAGAAAATGTGAAATACTTTTGTTAAAACAAACAGCCATGGACACAACTATGGCAAAAAGGTTACAGTAGAAAACACACAAGAAGGTAGACAAGTAAACTATTAAAGGTTTATTGTGGGTAAAGAAAATTTTTAAAAGAAACAATACATTTATCACACTCTGTCATCCTGCCAGTCAACACTACCTTCCGGTGACACAAAGTATTGAGCAAACTGGTCCTTCATTCTTGAAACCGCGACTGTACTGCGAGTGGTAATGTTGCTGTAGTCGTGCAAAGTTGTTTCTTGATTGTGGTCCTCCATAGAAATTGGTTCCTTGGTTAGGACAAAATTATGTAGGACCACGCACGCTTTAACAACATCATCAACAGTCTCGGTCTTCAAGTTAATTGCAGTCAAAAGGACACGCCATTTTGCTGTCATAATGCTAAGGGCACACTCCACCATCCGTCTGGCTCTTGTGAGGCGGTAGTTAAATATCCGCTTTGTATGTGTTAATCCTCTGCTGGCGTACGGCTTCAATAGGTGTTCGGACAGCTGGAATGCCTCATCACCTACACAAACGAATGGCATTGGTGGGCCTGAGGTTTGAGGCAGTGGCCTAGGGGGGGAAACTGAAAACTGTTTCCATACAGTTTACGGCCCATGGCAGATAGTTTAAAGACTTGGGAGTCATTTGACCGTCCATAAGACCCAATGTCCACAGCGATAAACTTGTAGTCCGCATCTGCAATAGCCATCAGGACGACTGAGAAATATTTTTTATAGTTAAAGAATTCTGATCCGGTTCCTTTAGGCTTTTGAATGCGGATGTGCTTTCCATCAACGGCGCCCAGGCAATTGGGAACTGGCAGATGCATAAAAACTGGTCCGCTATTTGAAGCCACCGCTCTGTTGTTGGCTCTGGAATAAATTCTCCAACCAAACTATCCCACAGAGCACGACAAGTATACCTTATTATCCCGGATAGTGTGGAGATTTCCAGCCAATATTGAAAATGGAGCGATGACAGAGTTTCACCAGTTGCCAGAAATCTGAAAACAAAATAGAAAATACAAATTATTTCAGAAACACAGCATTACATACCAGAACTCAGATAGAACTATTGGAGATACCAAAAATAAGAACATCAATGAGAAACACTGTTTTATAACTAAATTTTGGCCTACTGATATGGTTTCCTAGTTGGCCTGTGATGTTAAATTAATGATAAAATTACAAGTGTGCTCAAGCAAACAGCTCCAATACATATAGCTTACCTTATAGTCACCATGAGACGCTCCGCCGGAGATATCGAGAACCGACAGTAGGTGTCCGATTTTTTATTTGGTCTCCAACACGCTCCAACAAATCATCAAAGTTTTCTTTGTTCATCCGCAGATAGGCAAAAAACTTGTCTGGATTTTGTCGAAGCTCCATGTTCAGTGTTGAATAGACACCACGAGTTAATCTCTGTGCCGTGATGGGGTGGATCCACATACGTCGTCGTCTTCGCTGGCGCTGACGCATAATGCGCTGCTCCTCAAACTTTCGCTCCTTCTCCAGAACTATAAACCTCAATCGATTCATCTCCGCAGTAAAATCAACAAGATTCCTGAAGATATTGCCGATAATGACATCCATGTTCGCCAATCACTTGATACTTGCTCTTCTCTCCAACCTGCACTTGCTCCTCTACAACCTGTCAAAGATGGGATGTAGGAGCAGTGTATATATAGGATTACAGTAGCCAATCATGTTTGGAACACCAAAAAGGGGCGTTCTTAAAAACCGGATCCGGCGCATTACGGATGCCAAACCGGATACACCGGATGAGACGGATCCGGTTTTTGAATGCATCCGTGAACTGGATCCGGCGAAAAAACCGGATGCGGCGCATCCGGTTTTCATACTGGATGCCGGATGCGGCGCTGCGGCAAAATGCCGGGGGCGCCGTCAGGCGCACAACGGATGTGTGAAAGAGGCCTAAGAGAAGAAGGCTTTTATGGTCACATTTCTGCAAAAAGCTACCTCTGAAGATGAAAACAAGAAAAACAGACTTGCTTAGGCCTAGCAATACAAGGTCTGGACATTAGATCAGTGGGAAAAGGGGAACGCGGAACGGGAGAATTCAGCTCACCATTTGCAGTCTCTTTCCAAGAATGAGTACCATACATGTAGCCGCCTGGGCTTGGGCGTGCAAGTTCCAAAGAATGAAGAAAAAAAAAGGGTAGTCCAGTGTAGAAAAATATAAAACTTCGTCTTTAATGGAAAAAATTCATAAAAACAGGCCCTATGCGGACAACATATAGATCACAGAGAGCTACCTGTTTTTTTTAATTTTTAGTAGTCAGCACCTCTGGGAAATCCTTTAATACTCTAGGAAACCCATTTCAGGTAGCTACCTAATGAAGATACTTAAGATAATGCCAAGGATGCTAGAATATAAGGTTTAACATATTCTGGTTTGTTTCACACATTTTTATTTACATTTTTTTACATATGTTGTCTCTCTTGATTTTTCTACCATTCAGGTAGAATGTGCTCATTTTAATAAGAATAACAGAAAAAACATAGCATTAGCAGGTGTGTCCAAACTTTTCATTGGATCTATATATAACAAAAGGCATCTACAAATTTGTATACTACTGCAAGCCATATTGCTTTCTCTTGATAGGACAAGCTGCAACATTTGCCACAGTGTTCCTTCTGTGACTTCATGCCGCCGTGTTGTTTCTAAATTTGGGAACTGGGGAACAACTGGGTTGGGATGGAGTGTGGCTATGCCTTCCCATCAAATCATTCAAAAGTGGCAGTGTTTCTTATGCTAGAAATGTTACTCCAGCCGCAGACTGGAATAACATTTTTAGTGAGGCTCATGTAGGTGCATGCCAATGATAAGATGCCCCAAATTCATTAAGTGGCATGATCCTCTTAATTAATTTGGCACATCTTATTCCTGCACACACCTCATTAAGACTGGCGTTTCCAGTCATTTGTCTACTAGCTAATTGATCAAACACAATATTTACATGATTCTTTATGTTCCCATGACATGCCAGAAGCTCATGGTAACCAAAGGAGCCTAGCGCTCATCAAAGATTTGACAAGTTGGCAATATAAATAGAATGTACAACTATACTAATTTTATTTCTTACAATAAAATTATATTTTTAATTATTTATAGGCAAAAAACACTAACCCTACACAATTATGGAGTATATTTCCAGTAAGGGAATCCTACGACTTGCAATATTATGGCGCAAGGGATGTCACTGGATGCTTATTCAGGTATGTATCCAGGGGGAGGCTGGTGGGTCATCTGCTCTGGACAAAACCGGCAGGGGGGTGCCATCGGGCTGCTTGATGTGTAAGTCTGAGGTGTCTTCCCAGCGGCTGCATTTTGCCGCCTACACCCCCCCACGGGAATTTTGCGACGTGACCACGTGCTGGAATTCCACATTGCATATGTTTGCAAGGCCTTTTGAGCAGCAGTAGCTGAATACCAGCTACAACATGCCCATTGGTATTCCGGTTAGCCTCCTCACCTAAAAACCGACTAGTGAGAATGGATGTCTGACATTTGTGAGGTTATTAGAGTTGAGCGATACTTTCCGATATCCAAAAGTATCGGAATTGGAATGGTATCGCCGATACCCAAAAAATATCGGCGATACCCGATACCGATACCGGAAATCCAATGTAAGTCTATGGGAACAAAATATCGGAATTAAAAAAAACCCCATTCTTGCCTTGTTGGTTAATTGTACATGAAGGAAAACAACAAAGAGTAATGTAGAATGTATTGGGGAAGGTTGAGGAGACATTAAAGGCATAGATGTTTAACCCAATCAAATGGAATAGCATAAATATTTTTTTTTTTAAAGATGTTCGGATTGACGAAGAAATTGACAATGTTGTTCACGTTTTTTCTATTTTGGCAAATATGTATATTTCACAACTTCCATGCTCTTCACCTTTTTAACTTTTGACACACTTTCTCCTTCATAATCTTCAGCAGCATCATCTTTTTCATCAAATTATTCTTCATCTTCACCTTCTTTATCTTCTTCTTAAACTTCTTGCTATTCATTTTTTTGTTAACATTACTCATATTCTTCTTATTAAACTATTATTCTTATTCATATTGTACTTCATCTTCTTCATCATATTCTTATTTGTGACAGAGAATCCTGTACTTGTAATCTGTCAAAGTATGAATTTTTCATTCTTCCGTTCTTGCTGTCACAAAAGATTTAAATTACAACAGTATTTGTCCGTGTTCAGTTTAGCCTGCAGCAGCAGGCATTTTCCAGGGGCACCACGAGGAGGAACGGACTCACCCCCATACACTGCTTAGTCTTCTTCTGCTTATAATTTAGAGCATATATTTTGCTCTTCATTTTGGTCTTATACTTCATGTTCTTCTGCTTTTAGATCTTCTGCTTATTGTTCTTGTGTCTCTTGTTCTGTATCTTGTATTTGTAGCACAACCTTGTACCAGCTGATGTTACTGGGACACGGTTACTAAGCAGGAGGTACCTGTGCTCCAAAGCACTACCAAGGACCAGCAGACGTTGCAGGAACTCGGATACCGAGATGGAGGCACCTAGGCCAAAGGCACTGCGGAGAACCAGTTGATGGTACCGGAACCCGGACGGGTAGCAGAAGGTACAAGAGCCAATGCAAGTAACGAGGACCAGCTGACTGTGCTGGAACCCGGAGGGGCAGCAGAAGGAAAAGAGCCAATGTCACAACCGAGGACCAGCTGACGTTACTGGGACACGGTTACTAAGCAGGAGGTACCTGTGCTCCAAAGCACTACCAAGGACCAGCAGACGTTGCTGGAACTCGGATACCGAGATGGAGGCACCTAGGCCAAAGGCACTGCGGAGAACCAGCTGACGGTACTAGAACCCGGAAAGGTAGCAGAAGGTACCCATGGAAATTTAAGTTGACAGGCCGCGAGCCGGCCGCAGTTACCGAATCCCACAGTACTACAGTGGGTGATTGTCCTATTGTCACAACGGAAACAGCCTTTATTTGCATATCCCGCAGCACACATAGGAAGCACCTAAACTCCAAGCACCATAGAGTCTGCTAACCCGACCGCAACACGACAGGACAACTTATTGGAGGCTAAGTGATGTTTACACTGACAGGAAACAGATGGCGTGCTGTAACCAGTCTGGGCAGGAGTGAGTACCCGTGCCAATGAGACTTCCGAGCAACAACTGGCGGTGTTGAAGCCCAGGGATGAGAAGACAACAGGGTGGAGGCAGCATGACTTTTTGCCGTTCACACAGCAGGGGAACAGCTGACATTACTGAACCCCAGTAACACTATAGCTTGTGTATTGGTCTGTGGACACGACACTTCTGAGCAGCAACTGCCAGTGTTGTAGCCCAGGGAGTAGAGTTCAGGTGGTAGAAAGATGAACATAACAGGAGACATGGATAACGTTGCGAACCAGTTATTTAATCTGAAAACGGACAGACAAATTCTGGCGAGATCCATGCCTTGTTCATTTTCAGAAAAGTAAGCCGGTCTACATTATCGGAGGATAGTCGCATGCGACGGTCTGTTAGTACACCACCTGCAGCACTAAAGACGCGCTCCGATAATACACTGGCAGCAGGGCAAGCCAGCACCTCCAATGCATACTGGCTAAGCTCTGGCCATGTATCCAGCTTAGAGACCCAAAACTTGAATGGGGAAGAGCCATCTGGGAGTACACTGAGAGGGAAAGACATGTAGTCTGTCACCATCTTACGGAAACGTTGCCTCCTGCTGACTGGAGCCATCTCGGATGGTGTAGACATTTGTGGCGCTGCCACAAAACTTCGCAACATTTGGAACATACTGGTCTTGCCCTGTGCAGAGGCGCTGCTTGTGCTCCCTCTTGTTGCAGAGCTGTCTCCACTGCCTCGATGCACAGAGCTGCTTTGTAAAGCAGTAGCAGCAGCAGTGCTCTCGGCTGGAATGGAGAACATTATGGATTGCACCAGTGTGTCTTGGTACTCCCGCATTTTACGCTCCCGGTTCAACGGTGTGATGAGGCTTTGTAAGTTGTCCCGGTAGCGAGGGTCTAGGAGGGTGTACACCCAATAATCAGACGTGGTGAGAATGTGGGCGATGCGGCAGTCGTTTCTCAGGCACTGCAGCATGAAATCAACCATGTGCTGCAGACTCCCAACTGGCCAACAAACGCTGTCCCCTGCAAGAGGCGTCATCTCTGCCTGCTCTGCATCACCCCACCCTCGCTCTACATACTGACTAGAGCGTTGTGTACCTCCCTCTGGAGCGATGTCTTCCTCCTCCATTGACTCCTCCTCATCCTCCTCACAAAGTGAGCCTGCCCAGCCCTTTGTGAGGAACCACGTTGCGCTGACTGTCCAGAAGGTGATGGAATTTGTGACTCCTCATCCTCCACCTCTTCCAAAACCTCATCCCTTAGTGCTTGCAGTGTTTTTTGAAGCAGGCAGATAAGGGGGACAGTCAGGCTGACTAGTGCATCATCTGCACTCGCCATCTGCGTTGACTCATCAAACGCACGCAAAACGTGGCAGATGTCCTTCATAGAGGCCCACTCAGTAGTGGTGAAGTGTGAACGGCGCAAATTGCGAGTTGATTGCGCCTGATGCAGCTGATACTCCATTACTGCTGGCTGCTGCTCACACAACCGCTCCAACATATGTAACGTGGAATTCCACCTGGTGGGTACGTCACATATGATGCGATGTTCAGGAAGGCGAAATCTGACTTGCAGAGCTGCAATGCGCGATCTGGCCATGCTGGAACGTCGCAAGTGAGCGCACTCTAGGCGGACCTTGTGCAGCAGTGCATCAAGATCCGGATAGTCCCTCAAAAAACTCTGCACGACCAAGTTGAGCACATGTGCCAGACATGGTATGTGAGTGAGGTTGCCAAGGCCCAGAGCTGCCACCAGATTTCGGCCATTGTCACACACTACCAAGCCTGGCTGGAGATTCGCTGGCAAAAACCACACGTCGCTCTCCTGCTTGATGGCATTCCAGAGCTCCTGCGCTGTGTGGCTTCGATTCCCCATGGAAATTAATTTCAGGACGGCCTGTTGACGTTTGGCCACGGCTGTGCTCATATCGGTCGCATCAGGTAAGCGTTCACGGGTCCATGTGGAGGTAGACCGTGACGGCTCCTGCAGCGATGATTCTGAGGAACTGGAGTAGGAGGAGGAGTCAATGTGGACAGACTTGATTCCTGCAATCCTTGGAGTTGGCAGAACACGTACAGCGCCACTCGCAAGATCTGTACCCGGCTCCACAACATTGACCCAATGGGCAGTGAGGGAAAGGTATCGTCCCTGGCCATGGGTACTGGTCCACGCATCGGTGGTCAGGTGGACCTTGCTACTGACGGCGTTTAGTAGCGCATGTTTAATTTTTCCCTCAACATGCTTTTGCAGAGCAGGGACGGCTTGCCTGCTGAAATAAAATCGGCTGGGCACATTGCATTGTGGGACTGCCAATGCCATTAAGTTACGGAAACTGTCAGTCTCCACCAGCCTGAATGACAGCATTTCAAGGGACAGGAGTTTTGCAATGCCAGCATTCAGAGCCTGTGCTCGTGGATGGTTTGCCGAGTATGGCCGTCTTTTATCCCATGCCTGTGCTACCGAAGGCTGTTTTGTGGCCTGGGAGTGTGAGGATGACAGGGAACTTGCAGCTGTGGGTGGAATAACACTGGGTCTCTGGACAACAGTGACAGAGGTTCTTCCATGGCGATCCTGTGAGGAAGCCGAACCAGCTGTGTGTGAGCTGGAGGAAGAGGCTCCAACACGAGCTGAAGATGTAGGTGCTGCTGTAGGTTGGCCTACATCTCCAGTGTGTCTTTGGAACTCAACCACGTGCTTTGACCGCACATGTTTCCACATATTTGTGGTATTAAGGTTACTGACATTTTTACCTCTTTTTACTTTTTGATTACACAGCTTGCATTTGACATAGCAAATATCATCTGCAAGTGTGTCAAAAAAGGACCACGCAGTGCAAGTCCTGGGAGCGCCCGTTTTGGCTGTTGGAAGAGAACTGCTACAAACGGGTGCCAAACTGGAGGCTACAGGCAACCGAGTCTGCAGCCTACCTCTCCCTACTGTTTGGACCGTTGGGGCAATCTCTTCCTCAGAGCTGCTACCACCACCTTCCTGTTCCTCACGCCATGTTGGGTCTTGGACCTCATCATCTCCACTACCCTCTTCCAACACCTGCTGCTGTTGGGTGGTCTGGCCAGCACCATGCTCAACAGAAAATGGCACCTGAGTCTCATCATCATCAGATGCGTTCTGTGGTGTGCTGACCATCGGCACTGGCTCACCCGCCTCTTCACATTCAGAGAGACACAGCTGTTGCGCATCACTGCATACTGCCTCTTCACATTCCAGAATGCTGCTTGGCTGGGCCCCTGTTTGCAAGCCAACAGATTCTGAGAACAGAAGCAGAGACTCAGCTGGCTCCAGTTCAGAACTCTCTGACTGCCTGGGCAATTTGGCAGGCGGTGAAGAGACAGATGGTTGTTCAACAGTGCTGTGGTCCTGAGAGGAGGTGGAAGCAATTGAAGTCGATGCATTGGCTGCCATCCAACCAACAACGGCTTCAATTTGTTCTTCCCGCAGCAGGGGGTACGCTGAGCTCCTACAAAAGTGCGCATAAAGGAAAGTCAGAAAAGTTATAAGGCCTAAGTGTGGTTATTCCTCAGAGACTGCAGTGAACACTGTAGACAACTGTTCACTATCTGTGAAAGGCTCCTTTCTGTACTTCTATAGTGTTTGCAACCAATGTATTGTATACGGATGGAAGCGCGTCACACTAATAGATTAGTTTTTTTTTCAAATATAATGGAGCAGCACCAATTGGAGAGAAATGAAAAGGATGAGGCACTGAGACACGCTCAGCAGAGTACAAGCAGCAGTGCTTGAACAAGTAACTGGAGCGTGATGTGCACTCAAAAAATAAAAAACACAGACTGAAGTGAACACTGAAACACAACTGTTCACAATCTGTGAAAGGCTACTCCTTTGTCTACTTCTATAGTGTTTGCAACCAATGTATTGGATACGGATGGAAGCGCGTCACACTAATAGATTAGTTTTTTTTCAAATATAATGGAGCAGCACCAATTGGAGAGAAATGAAAAGGATGAGGCACTGAGACACGCTCAGCAGAGTACAAGCAGCAGTGCTTGAACAAGTAACTGGAGCGTGATGTGCACTCAAAAAATAAAAAACACAGACTGAAGTGAACACTGAAACACAATTGTTCACAATCTGTGAAAGGCTACTCCTTTGTCTACTTCTATAGTGTTTGCAACCAATGTATTGGATACGGATGGAAGCGCGTCACACTAATAGATTAGATTTTTTTCAAATATAATGGAGCAGCACCAATTGGAGAAAAATGAAAAGGATGAGGCACTGAGACACACTCAGCAGAGTACAAGCAGCAGTGCTTGAACAAGTAACTGGAGCGTGATGTGCACTCAAAAAATAAAAAACACAGACTGAAGTGAACACTGAAACACAACTGTTCACAATCTATGAAAGGCTACTCCTTTGTCTACTTCTATAGTGTTTGCAACCAATGTATTGGATACGGATGGAAGCGCGTCACACTAATAGATTCGATTTTTTTCAAATATAATGGAGCAGCACCAATTGGAGAAAAATGAAAAGGATGAGGCACTGAGACACGCTCAGCAGAGTACAAGCAGCAGTGCTTGAACAAGTAACTGGAGCGTGATATGCACTCAAAAAATAAAAAAACACAGACTGAAGTGAACACTGAAACACAACTGTTCACAATCTGTGAAAGGCTACTCCTTTGTCTACTTCTATAGTGTTTGCAACCAATGTATTGGATACGGATGGAAGCGCGTCACACTAATAGTTAGATTGCATGGAGCAGCAAGAATTACACTGAAGAAAAAAAAAAGAGTCTGTGAGTGACACGTGCAGATGCCTACAGACAGCGTTGCATGCAGAGCAAACTGCAGCGTCACCTGCACTCTCACACACACCTTGCACAGAGCTGTTAAAACAACACTGGCAAAAGGAAGCTTTACACAGCGGTTGGTAAACTAGCCTGCCTAAAGCCCAGTACACAAAATCGCAATATCTAACTGTCCCTCAAAGTCAGCAGAACAGCGTTCTGTCCCTAACTGAGTTCACAGCACAGTGACGCTAAAATGGCGGCGGCGCCTTTTATAGTGCATTCTGACATCATTTCAGCAGCCAATCACAGCCATGCCATTAGTTAAGATGACCGCAGCATTACAGGATGTGCCCACACTTCATAAGATTCCTCATTGGCTGACTAAAATCACATTGCCTCTCAAAGAATTATGGGAACTTCCGATTCCGGTATACGATATTGGGAAAATATCGGAACTAAGTATCGGAATTCCGATACAGCGAATATCGGCCGATACCCGATACTTGCGGTATCGGAATGCTCAACACTAGAGGTTATACAAAACTTTGTGGAACCAACCAATATGGTGAGCAATGATTATGCCATAATCAGTGTAATCATCCCACTTCTGCACCAGGTGTGCTTTAAGTTTTTCCTGGGGGCAGAGACTCTGAGGTCTTTTTCCAGGACATCCAACAAAGCTTGTGTGAAGAACACTGCCAGAAGAGATGCAAAAGTGTTTCCTCAGCTAAAGGGCATCTTGGGCAGTACCTAGAATTACCCAGTCTACTAGCATGTATGAAAGTTCTCAGGGGAAGAGCCCCTGAATAGCCACACATGTCAAGTCTTTGTACCCGCTGGTTAACCTGCTAGAAGCCATATTTTTAAACACAGTCTCGGCTATGTTCGCAGGGATCCCTGGAATAGACTCCTTGAAGTCCTTTGCTTGGATAAGCTTATGGATGATGCTTGGTTTCTTTGCACAAGTTAGGCTTCAGTTCCTCCAGCAGGTGTTCCCTGACAAACGCTTGATAGTTGTTGGCAGCGGATTACTCAAGATACTCTCCAAGCATGTGACTTTTTTATTCAGGAACAATATATGATAAGCTTAATAGATCAGGAATAAATCATTTGTGTGATGTGTCTCTATCTGTGCAGCATCTGCAGCAGGCTGCTTCTCTTGTGGCACCCCAGGAGTTCGGTTGCCACAGTGACATTTCCTCCCTCCAGGGGGGAGTGATGTCATGCCTGAAAGCAAGGAAGGACCCCTTAACAGGTAACACAGCATACAACACTTTTCCTACTCCAGACCAGAAGGAGGAGCTCTAACACCTGATTTCAGGAGAGCTTCTCTGGAAGATTCTGGCTGGTGGAGGAGTTAAATGTAGTCTGTCTGTAGAGTTGAGAGAGGAAAGACGTGCAGAGACAAGCTGGGGGGGAAACAGGAGCTATAGCAGAGCTCACCCCAGGTCTGAGCGCCAGAAACCGGACCCCGGAGTCCTAGGCTGAGTGGGTAAACTAAAGCCCCAGCAGCAGAATCCGAAGGGCAGAAGAAAGCAGGTCCTCTGTCCCAACTAATACTCGACTACACAGCAGCACATGTGAGCCAGAAACTCCATAGAAGAGCAATTCCTGAAGCAGGCTACAATTGTCTGATATGCGAGTGAAGTTCTACTTAGACAAGAGCCAGAGAGAGGAACTTGAACAGAGCTTACAGCAGCAAGTACCTAGAAAGTGGAGACCTCACATCCCACCTGAAAAAAGGAGATTCCAAATTGCTTAAGGCTGACCGACTCCAGCACCATCTGTACTCAGTGCCCTGGATACTTTGCCTGCAGAACTGTAAGTAAAGTTTTGGAAACTGCATCTGACTGTGTCCTCTCAAGTTCTTCCTGCAACACTCACTCAGCACTGCTATATCCCTTGCTAAATACTACATATTTACCATCCACCTTATATTATATCTGCCTTGGGACATAGCTCTGCCTGTGGAGAGCTATAACAACTCTTCTGCATCACACCATCAGTCCCATAGGATCTGCACTGCTTCGCTAGTCAGCTCTGACCAAAAACCACAGGTGGCATCACGAACCCTATTACAAACTTTATTATCCCATGTAAATATTTCCCTTTTATTGGAAGCCCAGGGCCACGGACCGGGTTTCTGCTGCCGTGACACATCCCTTTAAGACACCGGCCCGGTACCGAGTACCCTACTGCCCTGGCGGGCGATCAACTCTCATGCACATACACAGGAAAAACAGGAAATACAGTCACATGCTATCCTTGTGTGAGCCTCTGGGAGTTTTTTTTTGTTCTAACTTTATGAACAGCATACAAATCTAGCAACAAAACACTCATAGAGAGGAATGGAGTTGTTGCACCAAACATATTCCAGCAATAGTACCAGGGGATGTCCCAGTTGTAAGGTAAGGTCCTGTTCCACTTGTCCCATCTGTTCAGCGTGGATGGGCTGAGGAGGAGGATGAGGAGAGGAAGGAGGAGTAGATGGAGAGTCATCCTCCTGGTGGGACAGGGAAGTCTTGCCTGTTGGTAGTCTGACACACATGGCTGACTTTATGTCCCAGTGCCTTCCCAGTGACCCCAGCATTATACAAATTTTGACTAACAAAGATTTCTTATTGTTCAGCCTTCTCCACCCATGCTACAGGGAGAGCTTCCTATCATTCCTTCCTGCAGTGGAGAGGGCTAATTAAATGTGCAATACCAGAAGGCCCTAGTGGAACAATTAGTAAAAATAATACTGGTGGCAGAGATTGTAGATCCTTGTGCAACCAGGGAGGAGAGAGACACACACCAAGTCCAACAGAGGCAGGGGAACACTATTAAAGGTCTGGTCATTAGACCCTTCCAAAGCCAAGGCCCTGATGCCCGGAATAGTCTGACAAGGAGGGAAAAGTTTTTTGAAGATGGTGAAGGAGTATCTAGCTGAAAATACCAGCATCTTCTGTGATCCTCTATGCCTTAGAAGTATTGGGTATCAAAGCTGGACACGTGGCATGAACTGTCCCTCTACACATTGGAGGTGCTGGCCTGCCCTGCCATGAGTGTTTTGTCAGAATGGGTTTTTAGTACCACTGTGGGCATAATAATTGATAGGCTCATCTGCCTGTCAATTGAAAATGCTGACAGGCTGACTTTTATCAAAATGAACAAGGCCTGGATTGGCCTAGACCAGTGGCGGTGAACCTACAGTATAGAACATGTGACAGAGGGGTGACGCACACCACACTGAGGTGGTACCAGGGCTATGGGGTACTCGGAGCCGAGCCCATGGAAGTCTATGGGAGTTGTCACTGGCAGCGGGACTCGGTCCGTGGCCCTGGGCGATCTTGCAATGGGGGATATTTACAGGGGAGTTGTAGGTAGTTTGTGACGCCACTGTGGTATCTGATCAATTGGACCAGCGCTGCTATAAGGACCTTCACAGGGGATGTTATGGGGCAGCTGGGTGGTAAGTCTCCCACAGGTGAGACGGGTCCCTGGAAGTCTATGGTGATGATGCAGGGTGTAGTTAAGAATTCAGTCACACACAATACAGCTTCTTTTCATACCTTTACTGGTAGATGGTTCAGGCAGGTCCCGGGGAGCTGGTCGGGGTGGAGAATGCACATTCGGGATAACCGCTGAGCAGGTTAGAGGCCTCCTTTACTCCAAATGTATGTGAGTCCAAACTTGCATGAAGCGAAGTTAACTCTGCAATCTCCAGCTTTCTCAATAGCTGCAACGCCCGGCTGACATTGTGGTAGAGCCTTCTATATCTCTGATTATCAGATGTTGGCAAGAACGAAGTCCTTCTATGCTTGGCCTAGCTAAAAGTCCTTGTTCCCCCTGACTCTGGTTATGTATCAGCGCTTGGGCTACCTCCTGCGACCTGTGGTCCAGAAAGCCTCCGGTTCTTTTATCACTAGGCATGAAGCTCTAGTAATGCTTCGGACTCCGGTGTCCGGTGAATTAGTGCAGGTAGTCTCGTACCTGAAGCACTTCTCTCTGTCTTCTCCACTGTGCCCTTCGCCCTGCTCTCGCTCTTAACATAAGCACTTGTAGCTTTTGATGGTAATGTCAGCTTTCTTCTAGAGCTCACTGATCAGCTCTCAGTATCCTCCAAGTCCAGACTGGACTGAAACTGAACTGCACTGTCCTAAGACAGGAAGCTGAATGACTGAACTCCTCTCCCTCCAAGGCTTGACTGACTGTGCCCACTCACTCCTCCTGCACAGACTGTCTAGAAAGACTGAACTCTGACGGCTACGTGTCACTACCTCTTATACCCCTGGTGGGTGTGTCTGAAAGTGTGAGTGACATGAATGGATATCAAGCGTTGCGGTTACCTTCCTGTGCATTCTCCTGGATCATGTGTGCCTTACATAGCTGGACCACACATCCCCCCTTGGTTAAACACAGCACTCCCGGGCTGTAAAAGAGAAAAAGAAAACATTTTTGTTTTGCATTAACATAAACATTTTTAACTCTTCCCATCCGGGAGGTAAGACCTCTTGAACGTTACAATTTGTACATTAGAAAAATACAAAAGTATCAAAGTATTAAAACATTTCCATAAATACAAGATAATATTCTTGTGGAGGACCCGCACCAAAAACCTCCCACGTGGGTCCTGGTGGGCTGCAGGACTTCTGACTGCAGACCTCACTCTAGGCCACACCATACGGGTTTTTCTTCAGAGGTAGATAGTAATGGTTTCGTGTAAAACCAAAATGGTGCACCGTAGTGCAACTATTTACAATATAAGTTCTTGGGCTGGCACAGTCCACAGCCACGCAGTCCTTTGGCATGGTTAAAACACATATATATATATATTTCAAGTATTCACTTTACCCAACTGGGGTATTCTAAGCATACTATGCACATTATGTAAACATTTCTATACATATCTCTAAAGTGCAACTTTTCATAAAACTTCTTCGTCAAACTGTATACAATTTTCAGGTGCAGTAAACCCCTGTCTGGGTCCTACTGGCTTTCATTTTTCTTGCAAACTTCAATAACGTCTTCCACTCCTGGGGCTGGAACGACGCGGTGTTCTTTTGAACGCATAACAAAGAGATCATGTCCTGCGATATAAGTCTGTGTCGCAACATCTCTTGTTTGTGCTGGTAGGGACCTCACTGGGACCTCTCCGGAATATAACGCAGGTTGCGCTGCAGTAGGTGCCACAGAATAAGATCTAGCTTGCGATGCAGGATGGGTCACAGATTGCGATATAGGTGGCGACGTAGGTCGAGATGAGTATGCAAGGGGCGATGCCGGGGCACGGCCTGGTGCGGTGAGAGCTCGGGACTGGGACGCTTCAGTATTGTGTACGGTACCAGCGTCGGGGACGGGGTCACTGATAACAGAGACGTTTAGGGCATACCATCCCTTTAAACCCCAGTGTCGCGTGTAGCTTACTATGTCCCCATTTATCAGATCCCTTCCAGGATGACCGATGGGCAAGTGGGACTCTACGTCCCGGCGGCTCACAAAGATCCCCGGATAGAGGCCCGGCTCCCGGATAAAGCCCCAGCCCTTGCGGAGTTGAAATTCGGTGACGCACCCCTGACGCCGCGGTTCCCGTCGGGTACCTTTATCTCGGCGGACGGTTTCTTTATCAACGAAGAACTTTTCATGCCATTCCTGTCGATCTCGCTGTATCTTTCTCTCTTCCTCCTGCCGTTGTCTCTCTTTCTTGCAATGTTGCCAGGCATTTCCGGTTTGGAGGTTGTAAGTCACATCATCCAGACGCTCCATCTCGTCCCAGTCGATTTCCGGCAATGATGGCTGGGACCCCTCCGGTGTTCTTACCGGGGAACCGTAATCTGCTGCGGCCTCCTGGCCTGGTTGGCACTCCGGAACGGGCAGGGCCTCCTCAGCCTCCTTCTCCTCCACCTCCGCATCGGTGGGATCAGGTACAGCACTTTTGGGGGCGGCCTCCGGTTTCTCTTCAGCCTTCCTCAGCAGGGAACTTGGAAAATCAGGTGACGGCGTTATGCTTGTGGGAGAGAGCACTGCGTCCCACAGCAGCCGCTGTGTCTGGGCACGCCAGCGTCTCTCTGTCTCCTGCATGTCTGCATGACGCTGGATTAATCTTCTGAGCACCGCATTCTCTTTCTGCAGCTCCAGCATAGCGGGGTCAGTGTCCCGATCTGGGACAGCTCCGGCACAGGCAGTAAATCCTCCGGTGAGCAGGGTTTGTACGCCTCCGCTCCTCCGCACAGATTCTCCTGTCCTTCCGCCATCTCGTCCCAGGCCAGACTGTAGTTTCCATCAGGAACTGTCTGGTCTCTTCCGTGGAGGCGGGACTTGCGTCTCCTCCTCTTTGCATAGCAGATGAAGAGGAGGCGGATTTCTTTAGCAGTGGGGCAGGATCGCACATTATAGTAGCATTTTGAGAGGGCGGCCATATCTTTCGCGCCACAGGGGGGGTACACGCCCACGAATGCACGCCCACCTTCTTCACCAGCGCCTCAGGGCGCCAATATGGCGGTAAAATGGCGGTATTTGGCGCCAAATGTAGCAAACAGTCTTTTTCACCAAACAGTCAATATAGGCACACAGGACTCGCAATTGCAAGCTTCGGATCCTGTTCGTGACGCCAAGTTTAGATGACGCACACCACACTGAGGTGGTACCAGGGCTATGGGGTACTCGGAGCCGAGCCCATGGAAGTCTATGGGAGTTGTCACTGGCAGCGGGACTCGGTCCGTGGCCCTGGGCGATCTTGCAATGGGGGATATTTACAGGGGAGTTGTAGGTAGTTTGTGACGCCACCTGTGGTATCTGATCAATTGGACCAGCGCTGCTATAAGGACCTTCACAGGGGATGTTATGGGGCAGCTGGGTGGTAAGTCTCCCACAGGTGAGACGGGTCCCTGGAAGTCTATGGTGATGATGCAGGGTGTAGTTAAGAATTCAGTCACACACAATACAGCTTCTTTTCATACCTTTACTGGTAGATGGTTCAGGCAGGTCCCGGGGAGCTGGTCGGGGTGGAGAATGCACATTCGGGATAACCGCTGAGCAGGTTAGAGGCCTCCTTTACTCCAAATGTATGTGAGTCCAAACTTGCATGAAGCGAAGTTAACTCTGCAATCTCCAGCTTTCTCAATAGCTGCAACGCCCGGCTGACATTGTGGTAGAGCCTTCTATATCTCTGATTATCAGATGTTGGCAAGAACGAAGTCCTTCTATGCTTGGCCTAGCTAAAAGTCCTTGTTCCCCCTGACTCTGGTTATGTATCAGCGCTTGGGCTACCTCCTGCGACCTGTGGTCCAGAAAGCCTCCGGTTCTTTTATCACTAGGCATGAAGCTCTAGTAATGCTTCGGACTCCGGTGTCCGGTGAATTAGTGCAGGTAGTCTCGTACCTGAAGCACTTCTCTCTGTCTTCTCCACTGTGCCCTTCGCCCTGCTCTCGCTCTTAACATAAGCACTTGTAGCTTTTGATGGTAATGTCAGCTTTCTTCTAGAGCTCACTGATCAGCTCTCAGTATCCTCCAAGTCCAGACTGGACTGAAACTGAACTGCACTGTCCTAAGACAGGAAGCTGAATGACTGAACTCCTCTCCCTCCAAGGCTTGACTGACTGTGCCCACTCACTCCTCCTGCACAGACTGTCTAGAAAGACTGAACTCTGACGGCTACGTGTCACTACCTCTTATACCCCTGGTGGGTGTGTCTGAAAGTGTGAGTGACATGAATGGATATCAAGCGTTGCGGTTACCTTCCTGTGCATTCTCCTGGATCATGTGTGCCTTACATAGCTGGGCCACACAGGGGCATGCAGAACCCTCCCAGTGGGCACACGCTCCATCTCCTCAGGACTAGAAGATGGCAGGGGAGGGTGAGCGGTGGAGCAGCAGGTCACAGGAGGCAGGACCTGCGGCTAACTCCTGTGCCCACTGCTAAAGAGAAATGAATATTCACTGTGCTGGCAATGAATATTCATTTCTCTTATAGCACGCACAGTGTGAGCCGCAGTTACCGGCTTCCAGCAGCTGCCGGCGATCACGGGTACCCGCTCATTAAGGTAATGAATATTCACCTCTCTCCATGCCCATAGGCAGATAGTGCTGGCACAGGAACAAGATGCTGCTGCAATGACGCACAGGGACAGTAAGTAGGATTTTTTTTAATGCTTTTCTCATGGGGGCCATACAGACAAGGATAGGGATGAGGAACTATGCATACAAGGATGGGGATAAGAAGCCATGCATACTTGGACAGGGATGAGGAGCCATTTAGACAGGGATGGGGATAAGGAGCCATGCATACAAGAATGGATATAAGGAGCCATGCATACCAGGAAGGAGAAAAGGGGCCATGCATACAAAGATAGGGTTGAGGAACCATGCATACTAGGATGGGGATAAGGAGCCATGCATACCAGGATGGGGATAAGGAGCCATGCATACCAGGATATGGATGAAACAAAGCCACTAAAGGAGACTCAAGGTCTCCAAAAATTCAATATAAAACAGCAAAAAAAGGCAGCAACACTCACCTGCCCAGATCTCAGAACAAAGGCACTACAGGATGCAGCCAGCCCATTAAGCAAAATGTTAGCAGCACAGGTGCAAAATACCAGATTAAACAGTCACTCTCCACATACCTATTCAAGGAGGGGGTGACTGCCCAGTATACAATTGCACAATAGAGGTCCACATAGGGCGCCATTCACACAAGGATACTGCACAGTGTCTGGTTCACAGCCTATTAATCATGCCCCTACTATTCGAATAGGCGGGCTGGCCAGTACACTCTCAAATCGCACCAGTGTGAACACCCCTCATGCGAGACCAGACGTGCCTGGGCCTGGCTGCACCCCGAAAAATAAAGTGCAAAAAATACAAAAATAGTGGGGTATTAGTTAATATTTTGGCCAAAATACGTAAGCTTGTAACCTGCGCCAAAGGTCCCCACGCTTACAAGTCCTACACTACACTATCAAACAAAGCCACTAAAGGAGACTCAAGGTCTCCAAAAATTCAATATAAAACAGCAAAAAAAGGCAGCAACACTCACCTGCCCAGATCTCAGAACAAATGCACTACAGGATGCAGCCAGCCCATTAAGAAAAATGTTAGCAGCACAGGTGCAAAATACCAGATTAAACAGTCACTCTCCACATACCTATTCAAGGAGGGGGTGATAGTGTAGTGTAGGACTTGTAAGCGTGGGGACCTTTGGCGCAGGTTACAAGCTTACGTATTTTGGCCAAAATATTTACTAATACCCCACTATTTTTGTATTTTTTGCACTTTATTTTTCGGGGTGCAGCCAGGCCCAGGCACGTCTGGTCTCGCATGAGGGGTGTTCACATTGGTGTGATTTGAGAGTGTAATGGCCAGCCCGCCTATTCGAATAGTAGGGGCGTGATAAATAGGCTGTGAACCAGACACTGTGTAGTATCCTTGTGTGAACCGTGCCCTATGTGGACCTCTATTGTGCAATTGTATACTGGGCAGTCACCCCCTCCTTGAATAGGTATGTGGGAGTGACTGTTTAATCTGGTATTTTGCACCTGTGCTGCTAACATTTTGCTTTAATGGGCTGGCTGCATCCTGTAGTGCATTTGTTCTGAGATCTGGGCAGGTGAGTGTTGCTGCCTTTTTTTGCTGTTTTATATTGAATTTTTGGAGACCTTGAGTCTCCTTTAGTGGCTTTGTTTGATAGTGTAGTGTAGGACTTATAAGCATGGGACCTTTGGGGCAGGTTTCAAGCTTACGTATTTTGGCCAAAATATTAACTAATACCCCACTATTTTTGTATTTTTTGCACTTTATTTTTGAGGTGCAGCCAGGCCCAGGCACGTCTGGTCTCGCATGAGGGGTGTTCACACTGGTGCGATTTGAGAGTGTACTGGCCAGCCCGCCTATTCGAATAGTAGGGGCGTGATTAATAGGCTGTGAACCAGACACTGTGCAGTATCCTTGTGTGAACGGCGCCCTATGTGGACCTCTATAGTGCAATTGTATACTGGGCAGTCACCCCCTCCTTGAATAGGTATGTGGAGAGTGACTGTTTAATCTGGTATTTTGCACCTGTGCTGCTAACATTTTGCTTAATGGGCTGGCTGCATCCTGTAGTGCATTTGTTCTAAGATCTGGGCAGGTGAGTGTTGCTGCCTTTTTTGCTGTTTTATACAGGATATGGATGAGGAGCCAGCATACCAGGATAGGGATGAGGAACCATGCATACAAGGATGGGGATAATGAGCCAAGCAGACAAGGATGGGGATAAGGAGCCATGCATATCCGGATGGGAATAAGGAGCCATGCATACAAGTATAGGTATGAGGAGCCATGCATACCAGGACAGGGATGAGGAGCCATGCATACCAGGACAGGGATGAGGAGCCATGCATACCAGGACAGGGATGAGGAGCCATGCAGACAAGGATGAATATAAGGAGCCATGAATACACGGATGGGGATAAGGAGCCATGCATACAAGGCTAGGGATGAGGAGCCAGCATACCAGGATAGGGATGAGGAACCATGCTATACAAAAATAGGAATGAGGAGCCATGCATACCAGAGAGGGATGAGGAGCCATGCAGACAAGGATGGGATAAGTAGCAGACAAGGATGAGGAAAAGGAGCCATGCAGACAAGGATGGGAAAAGGAGCCAGGCAGACCAGGATGGGGATAAGGAGCCACGCAGACAAGGATGATGAACCATGCATGCCAGAATAGGGATTTAGGTACAATACATTCCCGGCTAACACTTGAGTCAATAAGTTTTTCATGTTTTTCGTGTCAAAATTAGGTGCCTCGGCTTATACTCAGGTTAGCTAATACACGAGTATATGTGTTTTTTTTGTTTTTAATGTGAGGCCATTATACTGAATGGAGAACTATGTGAGCACATTATACAGTATGAAACACTATGTGGGACCATTATACAGTATGGAGCACTATGTGGGATCATTGTATAGTATGGAGCATCGTGTGGGGCCATTATACTGCATGGAGTACTATGTGGGACCCATTACACTGAATGGAGGACTATGTGGAGCCATCATACTTTATGGAGATCTATGTGGAGCCATTGTACTGTATGGAGGACTTTATGTGCCCGTCATACTGTATGGAGTGCTGTGTGGTGATTACAGTTGGAGAATCATACTGTGATGGGGTCACCATTCTTTGGGGAACTCAGGGAGAGTGGTACAGTAGGGTCATCATACTGTGCATGCGGATGAGTTCACTGTAGGAATATCATACTTTTGTTTACATCATACTCTATATCTGTTTTATTCAAGGTTTTTTATCCTTTGTTATTACATATTTAAATTAGGCCATTAGACCATATGCTTTTTAATGCTGTTACATAACATATTATATTATTCCACTATAATGCCAAAAGTTAATAGTTTTTTTTTGATAAGGAAAAACTTCCTCAATTGTAGACATTTTTTTTAACAAATATCAAGGTTAGCCTGCAACTTTCTGCAACCTTTTAACTTTGGCCCTCTGTATTTGAGTTTGATATCCCTGCCTTAAAGGGTTTGTTCTCATCATGATAAAGGGTTAAAATTCCAAAGAGGTTGCAAAGACAAATAACTCTGCAATTTTACTTTTGATTAAAAAACCTCTCCATACTCAAGAACAGACCTTCACTACAGTTGGTGGCTAGTATCTTAGGCTTGGAGTGCAGCTCCTACAAGCTCTTTGATATTGACTATATAGCGTGCTAATGTATGAGTTGTCTTTCTAATCTAAAACCTCAGTATTCAGTGCACTTTGCGAAAAATAACTTGGTTTTGGATTGCAGTTTGGGCACGGTCTCTAAAAGGTTCACCATCACTGGCCTAGACTTATGTTCCGGATGACAGCAGCAGAACATAAAGCACCCAAAAAAGGGTATGCGCTTCATGGTTTCTTCTATTTCTTGTCCCTTTCCTCTACTACAGCTAACAGTGGTATTAATAGGGAATAGAATAGTGTGGCACCCCAGGAGTTGGTTGCCACAGTGACCTTGCCTCCCTCCAGGGAGAGTGATGTCATGCCTGAAAGCATGGAAGGATCCCTTAACAGGTAACACAGCATACAACACTTTTCTTACTTTAGACCAGAAAGGAGTAGGAGCCCTAACAACCGGGGGGGTTGGGGGGGGGGAGTCGGTGATTTTCAGAAGGATAGGGCCCTTATCTCCTCCTTTGGAAATTTTACATCTAGGGCTCGGGGAGCGAGTTTAGGCAATGGATGTAGACTCCCGTCTGGAGGGATGTAGAGTAGGAATACCGAGATGAAACGTGGAAAGGAGACAAAGACTGGTGAACAGAAGAGGCTATAGAGAGTCCATCCCCAAGTCTGAGTGCCAGAAACCAGACCCCCGGAGTCCGAGTCTGATAGGGTGAAGTAAAGTCCCAGCAGCAAAATCCAGAGGGCAGAGGACAGCAGGTTCTCTGCAATAAAGACTCTTCTTCAAAGCAGTAGCACATGTGAGCCGGAGACTCCATAGCAGAGTGATTCCTGAAACAGGTTACAGCTGCCTGTTATAAGGGTGAAGTTCTACTTAAACAAGAGACAGAGAGAGAGAGGAACTTGGACAGAGCTTATAGCAGCCAGTGCCTCAGAGAGCAGCGCTAGAAAGGAGACCTCACATCCCACCTGAAATAAGGGGATCCTAAACTGCTTTCAGGCTGACCTACTCCAGCATGATCTGTACTTAAGGCCCTGGATACCTTGCCTGCAAAACTGTAAGTAAAGCTTTGGAGACTGCAACTCGCTGATTGTTTCTCAGTTTCTTCCTGCGTCACCTACTACAATCAGCTGCATCTCTCTGCACCATTACCCTAATCTTACAACATCATCCTGCCCTGAGACCACAAGCTTCACTTGTGGGAAGCTATTCCAACTCTGCTGCATCACACCATCAGTCTCAGAGGATCTGTACTGCAGCGCTGGTCATCTCTGACCAGATACAATAAGTGGTGTCACGAATACCTTACTACAAGCTCTAAACATCCCCTGTAAATAAACCCCTTTTATTGGATGTCCAGGGCCACGTACCGGGTCACTGCCACTGTGACACATCCCTTCAATACACCGGCCTAGTACAGAGTACCCCACTGCCCTGACGGGCGATCCATTTTGGCATCAAGAACAGGATATCGAAGCCCGGTGTCACCGGGTCCTGTGTGCCTCTTTTGAACTGTACATTGTGCCAGAGACTTTGCTGAAAGTTTTGTGCAGTTGCTGCCATTACAACGCCACGAGGCACGCAGGGAGAAGAGAGGCGTGCCGTCGTGGGCGGAGCCAGAGTGAGAGCGCGTGAAAAGTGAGGTGCTGCGCGCGAAAAATGGCAGCTGGGAGAGCACAGGGAGCTGAGGCCTGGAGTCACGGCATGCACCGCTCACCGCGCCGGCAGTCTGGTAAGCCAGTGGAAATGCAGAACCTGGCTAAGATTAACTAGGGGGGAAGAGGATGTCTCACGCAGGAGAAGATATAGCGGCGGACGCAGCTGCAGACCCCATAGCGCCGCAAGATGCAGAGTCAGGTGCAGCCACAGCTCCCATAGCACAGCAGAATCCAGCAGCTAGTGCAGCAAGATCTGGTGACCTCTCTATAATGCCACTCTCAATGCCATATATACCGGAGCCGCAGCGGTACGTGTGGGGTCCTTTCACCCCTGGTCCCGGGACTGCTCCCCTTGCGTTACTCCTGCTTCGTGGTCACTTGTACTCTCTTCGTGGAGCTTCATTTAGTAACCTTACCGACCTTAATGTTCCTCTGCTGATCAGCTTTTTTTCAGTGTAGTGGATACTACAGTACACAGGCAATTTTGGTGCTATTAAACACCTTGCCTTCATCTCTCTCTCTTTGACAACGCTATTGTCATTGCGACGTTCTTCTTTATAATCTTACTAGCCCCCTCTAGCTTACATATTATTGGGCTTATCTTTGCTACTTATTAAGCTGTTCAGTTTTTGTCATATATTGAATCGCTTATTCAATTATTAGTGCATTGTTTTGCATATTGTGACTGGGTTGCTCTTTTTAGTGTATTATATTATATACTACTATTTATTGTACTGTTACCATTACTATATATCACACCTTTAGCTCACGCTTTTGACTAGGGGATATTCTATGCTGGTCTCATGTGTTTATGGTCCTTGGGGTGTTTTGTTCTTTATATATTTTTAATTATGTTTTATACTTGTCTGTGCTTTGGTCTGTTGTTTCAATAAAAATCACTTTTATACCTCATACTACTCTTTCATCATTGGAGTGTGCGCTATTTTGCACTAGTCTTTATTTTTTGTTTCAATTGCATGGTCATAGTGCATTGCAACACCCTCTTGTTTATATATATATATTTTTTACTTGTGGGCACCCACTACATATTTAGTTTTCTCGGGGGAGAAGATCTGGACACACTCGAAGAAATCGAGTTACCAGCCATACCTTGTAGCCCGCCCAAGGCCTACGTTGAGGGTTTTAGATGGGTCCCTCACATTGCACTTAGTTAGGGTGAAAAAGAACACCTCATTTCAAGACTTCGCCAAATGTATATATTTAATGTTATAATTCTGTAAATAGTTATAATATGTTTTTCTTTTATGTTTCCTCAGTCAAGGAGTACTGAATTGTACTAGGGGGAATGTGGCACCCCAGGAGTTTGGTTGCCACAGTGACCTTGCCTCCCTCCAGGGGAGAGTGATGTCATGCCTGAAAGCAAGGAAGGATCCCTTAACAGGTAACACAGCATACAACACTTTTCTTACTTCAGACCAGAAGGAGGAGCTCTAACACCTGATTTTCAGGAGAGCTTCTCTGGAATATTCTGGCTGGGGGAGGAGTTAGGCAGTGTAGCTGGAGGGACGAGAGAGGACAGACGTGGAGAGACAAGCTGGGGATAGAGGGGCTATAGAAAGTCCATCCCCAAGTCTGAGCACCAGAAACCGGACCCCCGGAGTCTGAGGCTGAGAGGGTGAAGTAAAGTCCCAGCCGCAGAATCCAGAGGGCAGAGGACAGCAGGTTCTCTGTCCCAATTAAACCCTTCACCCCCAAGGGTGGTTTGCACGTTAATGACCGTGCCAATTTTTACAATTCTGACCACTGTCTCTTTATGAGGTTATAACTCTGGAACACTTCAATGGATCTTCGCAATTCTGAGATTGTTTTCTCGTGACATATTGTACTTCACGTTAGTGGTAAAATTTCTTCGATATAACTTGCGTTTATTTTTGAAAAAAACACAAATATGGGGAAAATTTTGAAAATTTTGCAATTCTCAAACTTTGAATTTTTATTCCCTTAAAACAGAGAAATATGTTACACAGAATACTTAAGAAATAACATTTCCCACATGTCTACTTTACATCAGCACAATTTTGGAACCAAAATTTTTTTTTGTTAGGAAATTATAAGTTGACCAGCGATTTCTCATTTTTACAACAAAATTTACAAAGCCATTTTTTTAAGGACCACCTCATATATGAAGTCACTTTGAGGGGTCTATATAGCAGAAAATATCCAAAAGTGACACCATTCAAAAAACTGCACCCCTCAAGGTACTCAAAACCACATTCAAGAATTTTATTAACCCTTCAGGTGCTTCACAGGAGCTGAAGCAACGTGGAAGGAAAAAATGAATATTTAACTTTTTAGTCACAAAAATGATCTTTTACAAACTTTTTTTTATTTTCACAAGGGTAAAAGGAGAAAATGGACAGATAAAGTTGTTGTGCAATTTCTCCTGAGTACGCCAATACCCCACATGTGGGGGAAAATCAGTGTTTGGGCACATGGCAGAGCTTGTAAGGGAAGGAGCGCCGTTTGACTTTTTCAAACTAAAATTGGCTGGAATTGAGATTGGATGCCATGTCGCGTTTGGAGAGCCCCTGATGCACCTAAACAGTGGAAACCCCCACAAGTGACACCATTTTGGAAACTAGACCCCCTAAGGAACTTATCTAGATCTGTTGTGAGCACTATGAACCCCCAAGTGTTTCACAAAAGTATATAATGCCTGGGTGTGAAAAAAAGAAAAAACAATTTTCCATAAAAATAATTTTTTAGTCACAAATTTTTGATTTTTCCCAATAAAATTGGACCCCAAAAGTTGTTGTCCAATTTTTCCTAAGTACGTTGATACCCCATATGTGGGAGGGGGAAACTGAGCTCACGACAGGGCTTGGAAAGGAAGTACTAACGTTTTGGAATGCAGACATTGATGGGGGTCATGTTCCGTTTGCAGTGCCCCAGATGAGCCTAAACAGTGGAAACCCCCCACAAGTGATCCCATTTTGGAAACTAGACCCCCTAAGGAACTTATCTAGATCTGTGGTGAGCACTTTGAACCCCCAAGTGCTTCACACAAGTTTATAATGCCCGGGCATGAAAATAAAAAATCCTATTTTTTTCCCACAAAAGTTATCTTTTAGTCACTAATTTTTTTATTTTCCCAAGGGTAACAGGAGAAATTGGACCACAAAAGTTGTTGTCCAATTTGTTCTGAGTACGTTGATACCCCATATGTGGGGGAACCACTGTTTGGGCGCACGGCAGAGCTCAGAATGGAAGGAGCACCATTTGACTTTTTCCAACCAAAATTGGCTGGAATTGAGATTGGACACCATGTTGCATTTGGAGAGCCCCTGATGTGCCTAAACAGTAGAAACCCCCAACAAGTGACCCCATTTGGGAAACTAGACCCCCTAAGAAACTTATCTAGATCTTTGGTGAGCAATTTGAACCCCCAAGTGCTTCACACAAGTTTATAACGTAGAGCCGTAAAATTAAAAAATCATATTTTTTCCACAAAAATGATCTTTTCACCCCAATTTTTATTTTCCCAAGGGTAACAAGACTCCAAAAGTTATTGTGCAATTTGTCCTGAGTACGCTGATACCCCATATGTGGGGGTAAACCACTGTGTAGGTGCATGGCAGAGTTTGGAAGGGAAGGAGCGCCATTTGACTTTTTCAACGCAGAATTGGCTGGATGCCATGTCGTGTTTGGAGAGCTCCTGATCTGCCTAAACAGTGGAAACCCCTGACAAATGACACCATTTTGGAAACTAGACCCCTTAAGGAACTTATCTAGATGTGTGGTGAGCAATTTGAACCCCGAAGTGCTTCACAGAAGTTTATAACGTACAGCCGTAAAAATAAAAAATCCTTTTTTTTTTACAAAAATGATTTTTTCGCCCCAATATTTTATTTTCACAAGGGTAACAGGAGAAATTGGACCCTAAAAGTTGTTGTCCAATTTGTCCTGAGTACGCTGATACCCAATATGTGGGAGAAAACTACTGTATGGGTACACGTTGGGGCTCGGAAGGGAAGTAGTGACGTTTTGGATTGCAGACTTTGATGGTATGGTCTGCTTACGTCATGTCACATTTGGAGAGCCCCTGATGTGCCTAAACAGTGGAAACCCCCCACAATGACCCCATTTTGGAAAATAGACCCCACAAGGAACTTATCTAGATGTGTGGTGAGCGCTATGAAGCCCCAAGTGCTTTACAGAAGTTTATAACGTACAGCCGTAAAAACAAAAAAATCATTTTTGTTTAACAAAAATTTATTTTCACCCAGTTTTTTATTTTCCCAAGGGTAACAGAAGAAATAGGACAAATTGCACAATAACTCTTGAGATCCAGAGTACGCTGATACCCCACATGTGGGGGTAAACTACTGTTTGGGCGTATGGCAGAGCTCAGAAGTGAAGGAGCACCGTTTGACTTTTTCAACGCAGAATTGGCTGGAATTAAGATCAGAAGCCATGTCACATTTGGAGAGCCCCTGATATGTGCCTAAACAGCAGAAACCCCCCAATTCTAACTCCAACCCTAACCCCAACACACCCCTAACCCTAGTCCCAACCCTAACCACAAACCTAACCCTATCACACCCCTAACCCTAATCCCAACCCTAACCCTAATCCTAACTTTAGCGCCAACCCTAACCCTAACTTTAGCCGCAACCCCAACCCTAACGGGAAAATGGAAATAAATACATTTTTTAAATTTTATTATTTTTCCCTAATTAAGGGGGTAAGTGGGGGTTTGATTTACTATTTATATCTGGTTTTTATGATCGGCAGCTGTCACGCTAAAAGACGCTTTTTATTGCAAAAAATAGTTTTTGTATCACAACATTTTGAGAGCTATAATTTTTGCATATTTTGGTCCACAGAGGCATGTGAGAGCTTATTTTTTGTGGTACAAGTTGACGTTTTTATTGGTATCATTTTTGAGCACGTGACATTTTTTGATCGCTTTTTATTTAGATTTTTGGGAGGTTAGAATGAACAAAAATCAGCAATTCATGAATTTCTTTTTGGGGAGGCGTTTATACCATTCCGCTTGTGGTAAAATTAATAAAGCAGTTTTATTCATCGGGTCAGTACGATTACAGCGATACCTCATTTATATAATTTTTTTTATGTTTTGGTGCTTTTATAGAATAAAAACAATTTTATATAAAAAATTATTATTTTTGCATCGCTTTATTCTGCGAGCTATAACTTTTTTATTTTTTCGCTGATGATGCTGTATGGCAGCTCATTTTTTGCGGGATAAGATGACGTTTTCAGTGGTACCATGATTATTTATATCGGTCTTTTGATCGCGTGTTATTCCACATTTTGTTCGGCGATATGATGATAAAGCATTGATTTTTTGCTTTGTTTTTTTTTTAAGGGGTTCACTAAAGGGGTTAACTAGTGGGACAGTTTTTATAGGGGGGGTCGTTACGGACGCGGCGATACCAAATATGTGTACTTTTATTGTTTTGTTTTTTTTATTTACAGGAAAAGATGAATTTTTTGGGGAATATTTTTTTTCTTTATTTTGGAATTTTTTTTAAAACACGTTTTATTTTATTTTTTTCACCTTTTTACTTTGTCCCAGGGTGGGACATCACTGTAAAATGTCACACCAGCGATTACTCTGGCACTGCTGCAGGCTTCTCAGTGCCTGCTTTCAGCAGGCACTGAGGAAGCCGCCTTCCTGCAGGACCCGGCAGCCATATTGGATCCGGGTCCTTGGAGGGAGGAAGGCCTCAGAACAGCGCAATCACATCGCGCTGTTCTGAGGGTCTCAGGGGAGCGTGCAGGGAGCCCCCTCCCTGAGCGATGCTCCCCTGTGCCCCTGGCACACCGCAATCATGTTTGATCGTGGTGTGCCAGGGGTTAATGTGCCGGGAGCGGTCTATGACCACTCCTGACACACAGTCCCGGGTGTCAGCTGTGATAATCAGCTGACACCCGGCGGCGATTAGCTGCGCAGCTGATCGCCTATGACGTACTATCCCGTCCATGGGCAGATTGGCACGGGTTTTATGGATGGGATAGTACGTCTGATGTCAGAAAGGGGTTAAGACTCTTCTTCAAAGCAGTAGCACATGTGAGCCGGAGACTCAATAGCAGAGTGATTCCTGAAACAGGTTACAGCTGCCTGTTATGAGAGTGAAGTTTTATTTAAACAAGAGACAGAGAGAGAGGAACTTGGATGGAGCTTATAGCAGCCAGTGCCTCAGAGAGCAGCGCTAGAAAGGAGACCTCACATCCCACCTGAAATAAGGGGATCCTTAACTGCTTTCAGGCTGACCTACTCCAGCACGATCTGTACTTAAGGCCCTGGATACTTTGCCTGCAAAACTGTATGTAAAGCTTTGGAGACTGCAACTCGCTGATTGTTTCTTAGTTTCTTCCTGCGTCACCTACTACACTCAGCTACATCTCTCAGCACCATTACCCTAATCTTACAACACCATCCTGCCCTGAGAACACAAGCTTCACTTGTGGGAAGCTATTCCAACTCTGCTGCATCACACCATCAGTCTCAGAGGATCTGTACTGCAGCACTAGTCATCTCTGACCAGATACCACAAGTGGCGTCATGAATACCTTACTACAAACTCTAAACATCCCCTGTAAATAAACCCCTTTTATTGGACGCCCAGGGCCACGGACCGGGTCACTGCCGCTGTGACAAATTCCTTCAATACACCGGCCCGGTACCGAGTACCCCACTGCCCTGACGGGCGATCCAATAGATGTAACCCTGTTGGTTTTTGGTTGCAGTAGCAAGAACTGTAAGGCAAAAATCCTTGACTAGATGCCTGTAAAACGCTTTCACTACTTCACCAGCTAACCCTAAACAAATTGCAGATAAGAGCATTATTATTAGAGAATAGTGTTGAGCGATACTGCTCGATATCTAAAAATATCGGATCGGAATGGTATCGCCGATATCACTAAATATCGTCGATATCCGATTCCGATACCGGAAGTCCCATGTAAGTCTATGGGAACAAAATATCGCAACAAAAAAAAACCCTTTCTTTCGTTGTAAACACAAAATATACACACATAGAATTATATATATATATATACATGTCATTGTGACATATATATATACATATATTTATAGTTTATACACTTCTACATAGTAAAATAGACTCTGATTCAATTGCCGGGTAAAGCCGTGACATACCCCATAGAAGTCGACGGGCTCGGTGCCGAGTACCCCCAAAACCTCTGGCTCTGTGCGACTCAACTTGGGCGTCACGAACAGGATTCTGTAGCTCGCTATAAGCGAGTCCTGTGTGCCTGAATTGAACTGGTTTTGTGCTTGAGAATTGCTAAAATCATCAGAGAATGTATTTGCCATTTTTCCGCCATATCTGCGTCACGACGAGGCACTGGTGAAGAAGAAGGGCGTGCTCTTCGTGGGTGTACACTCCCTCAGTGGCGCGAAAACGATGGCCGACCACTCTAAATGTTACTGCAATGTAAGATCGTGCCCCACAGCTCTTCAGTTCCGCCTCCTCATCCTACTCAGTGTGCGGAAACTAACACGAAGGTCCCGCCTCACTACAAAAGAGGGGCCCTCTCCAGATGCTAATGACACATGTGACTTGGCAGAGATGGCTAATGGACACGAGCAGAAGTGTGAAGGGATGGAGCAGTCAGAGCTCTCCCCCCACGGAAGCGACCCGATCGCCACGGAACCACCGTTGGGCACCCGGCCTGGAAACCCTCCTACGCTGCAAGAAGCGGAGGATACCCTAAGAGGCCTGGCCCGGCACCGGGAGGAGGTCGCCAGGATGGAAGCCAGCTGGCGTGCCCTAAAACTAAACTTGGAGCGGCGCCAATCCCTCTTACCTGAAGTGTCTGTACCGGAAGGTGAGGCACCCGTTCTAGTAGAGGAGTCCGTGCGGGCATCCCAGCCCTTGCAATGTGATCCGGTTGACGTTGTCGCAGTGGAGGCACCCGTTCCTGCAAAAAACGCTGCAACCGGCAGCACCCCAGATCCCGCTGTCTGCCCCCGTCGCTGAGACAGAAGAAGCGACACCCGTCCTCATGGAGGAGACCGCGCAGGCACCAGAGGTCTACCTGTCTGTACCGGAGCCCCGACTGTCATCTGTTCCAGAGCCGGCTGCTTCCTCCGCAGGTGAGCGCCGCCAGGACTGTCGGGCGCCAGGAGATTTGCCGCAAACCGGACATCGTAAGCTGCAGTTTGATGGTGGAGACATGGAGATGCTGGTGGAGGAGAATTACAACCGGCGTCAGGAGGAAGAGTGGAGACGTCGGGAGCGGGAAGCAGAGCGACAAAGGGAGCAGCGAGAATCCCAAAAGCTTCGGCAACGTCACCTGGAGAAGGACCGGGCAGATAAGGACCGGATGAGAAAAGATAAAGGAACCCTGTGGGAGCCGCGGCGTAAGGGTGCAGTATGGAACTTTAAGTTAAAAGGTGGTTGGGGCTTCATCCAGGAGCCTGGACTTTATTTAGAAGTGTTTGTGACCCGGCGGGACGTGGAGACTCACCTCCCAGAAGGACACCCGGGAGGGACCTGTTGCCAGGAGACTTGGTGACTTACACCCGACACTGGGGTTACAATGGATGGTACGCCCTAAATGTTACCAGGTGCGATCCCTACTCCCCAGAGTGTCAGGAACCTGTGAGACCCTCGGAGCCTTCAGCCTCCCACATCCAGGCCTCTGCACAAGTGCCCACCCCACGCTGTAAATCTCCCCAGCCTCCCTCAGTGGTCTCCTCAGCAGCCCCAGCTATGGACATGATAATGATAGCTGGCCCGTACCCGGCGCCTGTTAGGCCCCTGGGGTTCGTTCAGTCCGGGACATAGGGCTCCAGACCCGGAGGGAGATGAAAGAGGTGGCCACACAGACACAGATAGCGGGTCACGACTTGACTGTACAGGCCACACGACGTCATCAGGTCCTTGTGGTCCTTGGTGTCTCGGATGTTTGGCAAGCATCAGAAGAGTACCAGGTGGTACCTGGAACACCCCTGCCAAAGAATTATAAATAACCCGGACAGGGTCCCTGTATGTAAATAGTTAAATTGTTGATGTACCCGGACGGGTGAATGTTCATAAAAAAGTTTTTTAATTTAATAAAAAACACAACACAGTTTTCATTACTTTTATTACAGTCTCATCCTGCGACGCCATCGATCTCCTGTAAAAAAACGAAAAAAAAAAAACAGCAGTATACCACCTGTCCGACGCAGTCCATAGTAACGAGTGTCCCACGACGATCCAGCTCTGCTACATCAGAATGACAGGCAGAGCCTGTCATCCCGGCGCAGCACAGCTGATTACCTGCTTCCCCGGCGGTGACGTCATCGGACTGGTTTACGGCCGGGATTACCCTGCAGTCACTGCAGTTATCGCGAAAAACTGCATGTGACCGCCAGGGAGAAGATAATGGCGGCCATCAAGCAGTCCAGGACGTGACCGCCGGAGATCTTCTGCCAGGTAAGTGCCGCTGACTCCTGACAGACCCGACCGACGGACACTCACAGTGACAGTGACAAATCCGATTCCGGTATCCGATATGACGAAAATATCGGTACTCGGAATCGAAAGCCCGATACAGCTAATATAGGCCGATACCCGATATTTGCAGTATCGTATCGCTCAACATTATTAGAGAATAGAATATATTTAAATTGTTCCTGATAGGAGTTTTGCTTGTACTGTACACAGCAACACCAAGGTCTGTAACGCAATCAACCCTGAGTAGATTCCTGTAATTCACCATCCCTAGTCCACCAGCTAACCCTAAACAAATTGCAGATAGGAGCACTATTATTTTCTGATGAGCGAAAGTGCTTGCCACTACTCGTTACTCGCCCGAGTATCACTGTGCTCGGCGAGCACCGAGCATTTCCGGTATTATTCGGCGGAGCTCGGGTCTCTGCCCTGCAATTTTGGCGCTCTTTAGAGCACCAATGAACATGCAGAGATTGTCTGCCACCACTGTAAACCAAATTTGTTGGGGACTGGAGACCTGTGGGGGCCTAAACTGCCTTCCTCCCCCCCCCTTTCCCCCCAAACCCCCAAAAATACACAGCCAGGCCTGGAGGGGGTTTCAGGTCGGTCAAGTTTATTAATTACCAAAGCGAGAAGGCATTTCTTTCGTAACAGGCGGCCATGACTAGATCCTATCCTGATCGACAGGCGATTTGGCCCAAAGACCTGCCCGACCTTGCCCTCCTCTACTAATCCCTTTTACTTTTTTTGCTAACACAAAATTTTTATTTTTTTTTTAAAATTTTACATATTACCCAAATATACTATCTCTGACGCACATAGAATGGATTTTTTTTTCCCGAAATCTGTAAGGGGGGGAGGGTGGGACAACAACTTCCCCTGACTGCCGGGGGGGAAAGGGAAGTTGCGGCCAAGCACCTAAATTTAACCCCCGTAGGGGTGGCGCAATACCTTT
>JARQOD010003187.1:19105-67886 GCA_033576555.1 Oophaga sylvatica | reverse complement strand
CTGATTTGGGGCTGAGGTGCCATGAAGGACCATGGAAGGTACTTGTGGTGCAACGTGTTGGTAGTGTCCACTTTGGTAATGAGGGACATAATCTTGGCTATTGACAGGGCCCATGTGCGGATACATAACAGAATGTCCATGTCGACCATACCCATGTAGTGGCCAATCTCCTCACTGGGTATGGTCAAGTGGGCATACTGGTGATGTATTGCTGGCGGATATATCTGACCATGTTGTGGACGGTGTTGACTAACACCTTCAGGTTATTGTGGGGATGGACTACGTGTGGAAGGGGGTTCATTTTCAGGTCTTGGATTCTCTTCAGGTGGCACAGGCATTTGTAGACGGTTTGCCCGTGACAGTTGCCATCTTTCCAGATAAGCAAAGATCTGTGTTGGGTTTTTGGGTGGGGTGCAAGCATCTATCACTATTTGAATGGCACCTCTGGCGCGCAGCCTTACTTCTCGGGGGATAGTGCGTAGATAGCGAGCCAGACTCCTTGCATAGGTCTCTTCCCCATCATCATTTGCCGTGCGGGACAGATAGTTTAATACCCCTGTATCCACTTGGCTTTTGGTCCCAGTGGTGTTGAGCTCCCTTCGGCGGCGTCCCCGTCGGGACACTACTGCAGCCTGTGGTGAGGTATCAAGGCGGAGGGTTGGGCTACTACTCTGGGCACGGTCGTCCTCTGCCTGTGCCTCCTGTGCTGCAGAAGACCGTGCTGTTGGGGGTGGTTGTTGGCTGGAAACTGTTTGGGAAGATGGACCAGCCTCTTCTTCCGCATCAGCAACTGGCTCCACGTGGACCTCTGAGTCGGAGCCGGTCTCACGCTCGGTTATATTGGATTCTGTTCTATTTGTCATGGAAAAAAAAACATTAAAATCATACCTTAAGGCAAGTAGGCAAAGGTGTGCAGAGTTGAAGCATGAACTTACGGACGCAGATCCATAATTGGTGCCAGAAAGTTCAAGCGATCATAATAAATGTATTTGCGCTTTTGTGTTCTCTCTGACCCACTCCTGGCACGATTCTGCCGCTCTCTGCGGAACTGGTCACGGCAGCTCCGCCAGCGTCTAGTGACATCACCCACTGCAAAGCAATGCAACAAATGTTTCACATTAGGATCACAGTTTAAGCATTGTGGCATCTATTTTTGCAATGCAGCCTACCAAGCAGATTATGACATAGGAAAGTGTTAGCAAAAATGGTGCAGTAAGGTTATCACTTACTCATTTCCTGCTGTACCTCTGGTGAACTTTCCACATAGTTGGGAAAAATTTGGCGGCATATACGCTTCCAGGACGCATCTTTCCGCAAACGGTCTGCGTAATGTGCATCACGTACATCCCACAGTTCTGGGGTCTCCTGAACAAGAACAATGAGGAGCTCCACATTAATTTGTCTAGCCATCTTGCAGGACTCCGTGGAGGCGTGCTACTTCCTAGTTTAAGACCTTCACAGGCTAATTAGCATGTGAAACCTTCATGATTTGATGTCTGAGGCAATTTCCTGTCACCTGCCCAATGCATGCGTATTTATCGCAATTCACACGCATGGTCCGTGTGCAATCCGTTTTTTTTGCGCTCCCATAGACTTGCATTGGCGATTCTCGGCCGACATATGAGTACAATCGCAGCATGCTGCGATTTCACTCTCACATACAACACGTGCGAGAAAAAAACGCATGATGCGAGCTGACCCATAGATTAACAGGGGGACGAGCGCAATGCGATTTTTTATCGCCTCACGCTCGTCCGTATTAAACGGTAGTGTGACTCCGGCCTGAGGGCTCCTTTCGACTTGCGAGAAATACGTCCGATTCTCGCATGTGAAATCCCAGCTCTGGGGCCGACATTAGGGAGTGGAGTGTGCGGCTGCAAACAAATACATGCAGCTGCACACTCCACTCCCGAGTGTCGGGGCCAGAGCTGGGATTTCACATGCGAGAATCGGACGTATTTCTCGCAAGTGGAAAAGAGCCCTAAAACACATTAAAGGAGACATTCAGGAGCTGGGGGAGCGGACCTCACACATAGAAGCTAAAATGGCACAGTTTGCAGAATCACACAATGCACTCATAGATGCTAATGCAGCACTAGAGGAAGAGGTCTTTCACCTGAGTAACAAACTCTGTGATCAAGAGGACTGAGCAAGGCGTAATAATGTTAAAGTCAGGGGTATTCCTGAAGCCATTGCTGGAAAAGATCTGCATGATTACTTTCAAAAGTTGCTAAAGTGCGCGCTGCCTGACTGGGATACTAAGGATCTTATTGTGGATAGGATCCACAGGGTCCCAAAGACCAAAAATATTGACCCAGCTCTCCCACGTGATACATTGGCAAGAATTCATTTTTTTCCAGCTAAAGATACATTCATGCAGAAATTCAAGCAGGATCATCCACCTCCAGACCCTTTCCACAGTCTGAAAATCTTCCCTGATTTGTCTGCTGCTACCTTGGCCAAAAGGCTGAAGTTTGCGGGGCTGTCTAGGATCCTCAGTGAAAACAAAATTCTGTATCGGTGGTGATTTCCGGTTAAAGTGGTGGTCACCCACGATGGGAAACTGCACATATGCCACTCTCCTTTGCATCTGGAGAAACTAATGAAAGAATGGAACCTAATCGCTCCCCAAGCTCCTTCAACGGTGAGGCCTGGTATGGGTCATTCACCGAAAAAAAAGCTTTCTACTGACTGGTATAAAGCTTGAACTTAAGTGTATATGTCCTGTGCTGTACTTTCCAATTCTGGGTTAAGATAGTATAACCCCCTTGCATGCTCATGGACCTAGATCATGTCGTCCAACTGTGGCTTATGTGGTCCTGTTTGAACTTGCTGTGTTTTTGTGTTCCTTTTCCTTTCCGTCCTTGTTCCTTCCTGTTGGACGATGTGAGATTGCAACAAAAGTTGAGCTCATGTGCTTTGGATTTCTTATATGCGTATTAAATTCCTCGCGTTGAATGTAAAGGGATTGAATTCGCCCATGAAGAGAACTTTAATGTGGAAAGAGATTTTGACCTCCAATTGGGACCTCCACTGCATTCGAGAGACTCACTTGCTGGAGTCAGACAACTGGCAAAACACCCGAAATTCTCTCAATTACTATTTGAAAATGATCTTAAAAAATAAAGGTGGAGTTTGCATATGTCTAAAAAACAGGGGTTACTTTTAACCCCTTAATGACCCTAGATTTTTTCGGTTTTGCGTTTTTGTTTTTCGCTCCCCTTCTTCCCAGAACCATAACTTTTTTATTTTTCTGTCCATATGGCCATGTGAGGGCTTATTTTTTGCGGGACGAGTTGTACTTTCCAAAGACATCATTGATTTTAGCATGTCATGTACTTGAAAATGGGAAAAATATTCCAAGTGCAGTGAAATTGCAAAAAAAGAAAAGTGCAATCCCACACTTGTTTTTTGTTTGGCTTTTTTGCTAGATTCACTAAATGCTAAAACTGACCTGCCACTATAATTCTCCATGTCATTACGAGTTCATAGACACCAAACATGTCTAGGTTATTTTTTATCTAAGTGGTGAAAAAAATTCCAAAGTTTGCTAAAAACAAAAAAAAAATTTGTGCCATTTTCCGATACTGGTAGTGTTTCCATTTTTCGTGTTCTGGGGTCACGTGAGGGCTTATTTTTTGTGTGCCGAGATGATGTTTTTAAAAATACTATTTATGTGCAGATACGATCTTTTGATCGCCCATTATTGCATTTTAATGCAATGTTGCGGCGAACAAAAAAAACCATAATTCTGGTGTTTCAATTTTTTTCCCACTATGTCATTTAGCGATCAGGTTAATCCTTTTTTTCTATTGATAGATCGTGTGATTCTGAATGCAGCAATACCTAATATGTGTATGTGTGATTTTTATTGTTTTATTTTGAATGGAGCAAAAGGGGTGTGATTTAAACTTTTATATTTTTTTCATATTTTTTAAAAAGTTTTTTTTAAATTTTGGCATGCTTCAATAGCCTCCATGAGAGGCTAAAAGCATCCACTATTGATCGGCTCTGCTACATATGGGCAATGAACAGATCGCCTATATGTAGCAGAATTACAGGATTGCTATGAGCGCCGACCACTGGGTGGTGCTCATAGCAATGCCTCATCAACCACCATAGAGGTCTCTATGAGACCTCAGGTTGTTAGGGCAACGCATCACTGACCCCCGATCACGTGACGAGGGTCAGCGATGCGTGTATTTCAGGCCCGATGGCCGGAAGTGCTGGATAAAACCCGCTGTCAGTGTTTGACAGCGGGATTTAACTAGTTAATAGGCGCGAGTGGATCGCGATTACACCTGCGCCTAGTGTGGGCACATGTCAGCTGTTTTTAACAGCTGACATGTCCCCGCTTTGATGCGGGATCACCACTGCAGCCCTCATCAAAGCAGGGGACCTGACCTTGGATGTACTATCCGTACAAGGTCAGAAAGGGGTTAAAGGTCATTAACCTTTATAAAGACTCTGGCGATCATTTTTTCATTGTGGTATGCACCTTAAACGACTCACCCTACACGATAACCAATGTATACTGCCCAAATTATGGTCAGTTGTCTTTCATTCCTGGTGTTTTGTTAAAAGTCAAACAGATAGCTCAGGGCTTTGAAATTATCTGCAGGGACTTTAATATGCTGGCTTCTTTGAAGATGGATACCTCCTCTAAAAAAACAGCCTGCAGAATGGACTTGGGTTTGTTAATCTCTGAATTGCATCTCCACAACATATGGAGATATCTTCATACTTCAGAGAGAGATTTTACATTCTTTTCTCCTAGACATAAATCGTATAGCAGAATTAACATGTTTTTGGTAAATAGTCGCTCAGTCACTAGCTGTATATCTGCATCCATAGGACCAATTACTTGGTTCGACCTTGCCCCAATTTTCCTGGAGGTTTCTGATCAGTACTCTCTGAATTGCTCCCTATGCTGGAGACTGAACCTTCGGCTATTACTAAATCATGGGATGATCTCTGAGATTTCAAAAACAGATTACTTCCAGGAAAATGACAATGGTGAAGTACACGAGGAGACATTATGGTCTGTGCACAAATCTGTGATTCAGGGTCAACTCATAAAAATTGCTTCCTATTAGAAAAATTTAGAGATAAAAAGGTATCTGATCTCATCGCTCGAATTCAAAAACTAGGAGGCGGCAAATAAAAAGTCTCCCACAGTCAAAATTTCAAACAAGATTTGTTATCTTACATTTAGACTCCGTTCCCATTTAATCAGCCAATATGAACGTGACCTTTAAAAAAATCGAAACTATCCTTGTATGTGATGGGGGACAGAGCTAGCAGACTTTTAGCTGGACGAGTGAAGAAGCAACAAATTAAATCTAAAATAGAATTTCTGAAGGGTTCCAATAATTCCCTCATAGAAATTGCATCTGCTTTACACTGGCCTACTCCTTGGACTTTAACTACGACTTCTTCCCTGAAAAAAATTACTAATCTCCTCTGGTAAGGAAAACTCAGGTTTATCTCCCTTTTATAAGATGCTCAATAATCCCCCCTTGGAGAGAACACTCTTATACATGATAAAGTGGGAAAAATAATTGAAATTCTCTACATCCCCTCAGAAATGGCATGATGCCATTAGCCTAGTACAAAAATCCTCTAGATGCGTTAATCACCTAGAGCAGATTAAAAAGGTGCACCTCAGATGGTATCTTTATCCGGTGTGATTAGCTCACTTCTCCCCAAATTATTACCCCCTTTGCTGGAGAGGTTGCAATCAAAAAGGTTCCTTGAGCCATATGTGGTGGGACTGTCCAGTAATTCTTCCATTCTGGCTTAGGGTTTTTTATCTGTGCTCACACATTTTAGACCAGAGAATACATCCAGAACCCAGTCTGGCTGTCCTACATGTTGGTCTGGAAAATTATCCGGTTGTGATGGGGACAGTTCACATATTCTGATATCCACAAGATTTTGTGTTGCTGCAAATTTGAAGTCCCGAACCCTCCCTGTATTCAAGAGCTTATTAACAAGGTAAATTCTCACTTTCAACACGAATATTTACTAGCTTTCTCCCTTAAGCAGAAGGAAAAACTAATTTGATCTTGTGCCCTCTGGCTGGACTCTTCCTTAAGGTACTGTCACACTAAGCGATCGCACCAGCGATCACGACAACGACACAAGCTGAAGAGATCGTTGGTGTGATCGCTATAAGGTCGCTAGTAGCTTCCAAACAGGAAGATCTCATCAACGACACATCAGCGATCTGTATAACGACCTCGGCGGTCGTTGGGACGTGTCACACAGCATGTATTGTTAAAGATCACGACCTCGATAGGCGTGATTGAGCGCAACCTTTTCCACGCCCCTCAGCACAAATTGGTGGTCACCGTATGTCATGACTGCAATGTCACAGCTCTCTCGCTTGTGATTGGATGACCGCGTCATAAAAGACGACGTATTAGTGCTCCTTTCCATTGCTCTCGAGCGGAAGCGGTTCATTCGAATCTCCAGCATCGTTCCAGTGCGTCCTGCTAGCCTTTGCAGCTACTACGATCCAGTCTGTGCCGTTATTGCATTTTGCTGCGATCCAGTCTGTGCCGCTATTGCCATTTATTGCTGAAGTGATGTTGTGGCCACCAATCGGAGCTGAAGGGCGTTACTAAAGAAAACCTAGTCCCGCCTGCGCCGCTGACATATGAGTCGTCAACGAGGTCGCACATCGTTCATAAAAGGTGTCAAACACAGCGATTCAGGCTCACCAGCGGGACGCCTACGATCAAAATATGGCCCAAACTGTTCATGCACGATCAGCGACTTCGCAGCTGGGGCCACATCGCAGCTACATGTCACACACAGCGACGTCGCTAACGATGACGCTGCTGCGTCTTAAAATCGCTGTCGCTTGCGCGATCTCGCTAGCTATCTCGCTTAGTGTGACATACCCTTTAGCAGCCCCTGTTATTGGCCATAACAGATAATACCCTTCCTTACTGAGTCTAGACTTGCTTGATACTGGGTCCTTTACTTTCCACTTCCTCAGTATCATTGTTTATTTGTTTTAGGTCTGTTGCTTGTCTCACTCAGCACCTAAAACCCCCTTCACACACAGCGATCTTGCTAGCGAGATCGCTGCTGAGTCACTAGTTTTTTGACGCAACAGCGATCTCCCCAGCGATATCGCTGTGTGTGACATTCAGCGACGATCAGCCCCCTGCCGGGTATCGCTGATCGTCGCTGAATGTCCTGGACATTTTTTTGATCATTGGTCTCCTGCTGGCCAGCACGCATAGCTGCGTGTGGCAGGCAGGAGACCAGCGATCAGCTGGTAACCAAGGTACACATCGGGTTTCCAGGCACCGGGCTGCGCCTGGAAACCCGATGTGTACGTTGGATACCAGCCCGCTGCTGCAGGGGAGCTGGTAACCAAGGTACACATAGGGTTTCCAGGTGCCACCCAGCGCCTGGAAACCGATGTGTACCTTGGTTACCAGCTCCCTGCACCAGCGGGCTGGTATCCAACGTACACTGCGGGTAACTAAGCGACGTTACCCGCAGTGTCGCTGTCCTGATCACTGCCTGTTTGGCAGCTCAGCAGCGAACATGTAGCGACACACCAGCGATCCTGACAAGTGCATATCGTTGTCGAGATCGCTGGTGTGTTGCTATGTGTGACGGGGCCCTTACCCTCCCTCCTTGGTTTTGTTTGTTTTTCCCATTATAACAAAATGAGAGTTTGGATTCAAGTTGTTGCAGGACAAATTGTTTAGCTCACATTTCTGTGGTTTTAATTTTATATGTGATGTTGTTCTGTGACTCTATGCATTTACTGTACTCTGCTTCGTTTTGCTCTCAATACAAGATATTGGATAAAAAAAAAAAGATACCAACCCAGCGAAGTTTGAAAAAGACCCTGGCTGGATCGAAAAGTAACTGCTACGCTGTACCTATCGCTATTGTCAACACTGTGGTGAATTACATATTGCACTTAATATTCAAAATAAAAATAAGGATCATTTGAAATAAATATTGTGAGTGCGGCTGATTATATACTGATATTTTTCCAAGTGATTGTATTCAAATGTTAAGATCCATGTTCTTGTCTTCTCTTGTAACATTCATAAATAAAGAATTTATAGAAAAAAATAAATATTTTTATATTATTGCATTCAGAAATGTTCCATCTATCAAAATATAAAATAAATTAATTGATAGGTAAATAGTGTGACGAAAGAAAAATCAGAAAACCAGAATTACATTATTTTTTGGCCACCGCAACATTGCAATAAGAGGAGATCAAAACAGCATCAACTGGATAAAATTCCACTGCCATATCGTCATGAATTTCTCATGATGAACCCACAGTAGGGGAAACGCATCGAGAGTGTGTGGACCCCATTTGAGAAACTATATCACCATGGGCTTTTCAGCGATCCTTATGCAGTATCATATGGTTACAGATTAGTACTAAATTCTAATAGGATGATTAATGGATTTGCATATGGTATATGAAAATAGCTGGTATATGTTTATCTGGGGCAATGATGTGCAATGTGTTTAAATATCAATATTGGATGTGTAGCCATCTATATGCAATACCACTGGTATACAGCTAGATGCTGGATATGTTTCTATGTGAATCTATCACAATGAATGACTCAAGTTTATAGGCTATGCAGTAGTATTTCAGTATTATCTGTGATAAATCATATGGTACTGTTCTGTCTCTGACATCTAATTGTTTGTTTTGCATTGTGTATATAGGAGTTTAACAATCTGCTTGTTTTGGCTCCCTCTAGTGACCAGTGTCATATTCGCAGTTATATTGTTTTCTTTCACTTTCAATTATCTTTCCCTCCTTTTGCAATGCATCATGGAAGCTTCGCAATGCATCACAGTAGCCTTGAAAAGCATTCTGGTAGTTTTCTTCCACTTTCCTCCATTTTCCTTCAGCCTGTATCCAGGAAGCATCATCTTTTCTTCTCCCTTATGATAGCATCGCCGGTATGTACCCATACTTTCTGTAGCTAATTCTTGTCCCATATTAGCCTGGTTTAATCAGTCCTGCTCCTGGTCAGCTATTAGTGTGCAAATGTTCATTCATGATGTATGCTATGTATAAATGTATTTCTATTGTACCCTGTACTGATGGTAGGTATATTATGTTTGTTTTATAGTTTCACTGCGCCAATATATCAAGTTCAATAAAAGCACAGATTCAATCACAATCTCCTTATTGGACCCCGGTATAGCGGTTTAACTGTCTGTATAACTGCAATACGTCTGCTTCATTCAGTGAGGACAGAATGAAACGGCGGCCATCCAGCTAATGGGAATTCTGTGAAAAGACAGTCATCCATCTTGCAGGATCTAGTGAAACTGCAGCCATCTACCTAGTGAGATTCAAGTCACCGGCTACACAGAGACTTAATACAGCTACAGCAATCTCTGCACAGCCAAGCATTCCCCCAAGACACCATGTTCCACAAATCACACAGGTCAAAATCTGTTACTTCCGTCTCCTCAAAGACTATATCCATCAGCAGCGCGGTCGCCATTACCCGCACAAATGCTAAGGTGCCAAAGTGCGAGCAAGCTTTGCTGACCAAGAGATTTGTCATGGGGCAGTTGTAGAAATACAGGGGACGAGGAACCTGGGCCCCTGAACTGCCCCTAAGGCTAAGGAAGAGCCCTGTTTTTCCTTAACTTGGGGGTACACTTGAAGGTAGTGAGGCCCAAGCCACTGACCTGTTCCTGTCTCCTGTTTAGCCCTGAGCTAAACCCACCAACCCTCTCCCCAGGAGGTGAGACAGGGAATCATGTGAATAACACCAAAACAACAAAAGGCAGATAGACATCTAGGGGTTAAGTAACTAAATAATAACACTTAGCTTTCTCTGCTGCAATGCACCGTACAGCAGAGTAAGGCACCAGAGCAGGGAAATAGCAGAAGCATCACTGCACTCAGCAAGCTCTTGGCTCCAGCTTGGTTGGTCTCCAAAAGAAGAAATATCACCAACAGTCAGCTGAGCCTCAGGTGACCTTTTAAAGGATGGTGGGAGTGGTCACCACCTTCCCCTGACAAGTCAGCAGCAATGCAATTACACCAGCGGCCACAGGGGAAAAGACTGACAGTAACCCCCGATCGCCAGAAAGGAAAAAGGTTTCAACATGGAAAGCAGTCGACACAGATCCAAGTGGACGACAGAGATGCAACTTAAATTAGAGGCATCCCTAATATCAAGAAGAAGTGATTGAGAAGCACCTGATGCAGAGAGAAGGCGCAGTTAGAGGCACACTGGATGCACCTTAAGAGAGCGTCACCATTTGCTCTATGAATGGCCACCGCCATCAGGTTACTACAGATTCTAATCTGTAATAAACCCCGTGTCACCTGAAGTGAAACGAGTAAATTCTCACCAGGTGTTCCGGGGCGTTGGAGGGAGTCGCGCCATCGTGCTCCTTGTAGCGAAGCGGCCTCTTCTTTCCTCCTCTTGCGGCTCCTGCGCAGGCACATGCTCTGCCTGGTGAGGGCAGAGCAGGTACTACAGTGCGCAGGCGCCGGGAAAGGTCAGAGAGGTCCGGCACCTGCATACTGCAGTACTCTGCTCTGCCCTCACCAGGGCAGAGCAGTGCGCCTGCGCAGGAGCCGCGTCAGGATGGAAAAAAGAGGCCGGCTTCGCTACAAGACGGGAGGCGCCAAACCAGAACGCGACTCCCTCCGGACCGCCCCCGGAACGCCCCTGGGTGAGTATTTTATAACTCGTTTTTCTTCACTCTCAGGTAACATCGGGGGCTTATCTACAGCATTACAGGCGTGTGCTGTGGTGGCCCTATCTCATAGGGCAAAAATGGGGTGACAGACTCCCTTTAAGGCGGCATCCACGTGTACCTTCTCTAACTGCGCCTTTCTCTCTTGATCATCTAGGCGTGCCTTCTCTAATTTCACCTTTCTTTCTTGATCATCTAGGCGTGCCTTATCTAATTTAAGTTGCATCTCTGTCACGATCCACTTTTGGATCTGTGGCAGATCTTGCTTTCCATGTTGAAACCTTTTTCCTTTCTGGCGATCGGGGGTTACACGTCAGTAGTATAGGAGGGCTATTACTCGTCAAACTCAAATCTGACAGGTCGTCACGCCCCCTATCATTTAATCCGTCTCCCTGGGATTTGATGTGCCTGGGAAATCTGAGCTGGTGAATCTGTGAATTTCAATCAAAGTGATTCATGAATTTATTCGTCTCTATTTATATTTTATCCAGTGGATTTGATTAGTCTGTGGTGTTTTAGTGAAATACAGACTTCAGTATATAAGGATTTTTAGTGAAATACAGACTCCAGTATATAAGTTTAGTGAATTAATGAGCCAGTAAATGTAAAGGTATTTTCTAGCAGAGAGTGTAGTACAGACTAAAAGGCTTTTATTCTATAGTATTATTCAGTATATAAGGCTTGTTTTATATGTATGTAAAAGTTTGGAGGAAATACAGACTCCAGTATATAAGAAGTTTTACTCATTTCTAGCAGGATCTGTAGAGATGGAGTGAAGCAGTGTTGACATGATCTGATTTGCCCTGTAAGTACAATTGCGTGAAGGTCGCAGATTAGCAGATTATTTAGATATGGTAATTCAATTGCTAGAAACCACACATAGTAATTATTGTTGTATTGCGTATAGAGGTATGTACAGAGATCACTCTATTGTGAATCTTGATTTATAAGGTTCTTTTAAGGCCCGCAATAAATGTATGTAAAGGTATTTTATCTGTGTGTGTTTCACACAGGACAAGTCCTGTGATCAGGCTATTGTGTGGGAAAAGTCAAGGCGAGGTCTCATTGTGAAAAGGTCACATTATGCCCATGTTACAATATTACATACGCGAATACTTTATTCGTATTTTAAAAAAGCAATGACACGGTATTGTAAAACATGATTACAAGATTTTATTGTAATAAATAAATACAGCTCAAAGACATTTCAAGCATTTAAAAGTACATACAGAATGATATAAAAAGTGTCACATGCACAATTAACAAATAGCATCACACACACGATAAAATAGATAATTAACAATTACATAGACTACATCGTGAGCCACATGGCTGGCAGTATCGGTAGAGACCTTTTTTTAGGTAGTAGAGTTCCCTTGTGGTGCCTAATGACGGCGAGTGCAGGGAATGAATTGTACGGGGTGCAGGGTCTAACCTCAGCGATGTAGATACACCAGAGCTGGAGGTCATTTTTAATTTGTCTAAATGTTGTCTAGTAGTGGGATTACCCACAACAGTAGAGGGTATATTCAGCTCGGCCATAGCCCGCATAAACGATTCCCAACCCCTAGGTAAATTCCTGATGGTCAGAGCGTGACTCTGCGTTGTACTACGTACTAAATCCACTAAGTTAGACCCGGGTATTACAGAGCCTTTGAAAATAAATTCGTCTTTATCATTCCAGTTTGTCACACTCTTATTCTGGAGTAACCTGTTTAGTAAAAATTCAGCATTCTTTTTATATCTTTGGTTTATATGACCTACAATTTCATCGATCTCGTGATTTTTTTTATCGGTGTCCGTATTTGGCGGCTGTTGATGCTCAGGATCAGGAGTGCTGACGAGATTTAAAGTTGTTAATTCTTTCGAACTGCGTTTCGTATGTACCAAGTAGCGCTACAGCACGGTGCTATACATTTTAATTTTCACATCGTCGGGGATGTCGCGTCGCTGTAAAACGGAGTTAATTTCATCATCGAGGCGTCGAATAGCAGTTTCGCGTATGCTCTCGGGTATTGGTGTCCTTAGCTTATGTAGCTCCTGTTTGGGGACTAGATACATTTTCTCAGCATGCTCCATTATTTGCCCGCGAGCAGACTCGTTATTATGGGTATTGCAAAGCCTAAAAGAGGACCGATAAAGCCACCGGTCTGATTCAGTACCCGTTTCTTTTTCTTTATGGACTGCGCTCTATCGCTAATGGTTCTTATAGCTTTACGCCACTTCTTCAGTATGCCTTTTTGGCGCTCTTTCAACGGGATTCTGCCTTTTAAGATGTTTAAAGCAATCTCACCTATAGCGGTGATTAAATCCACGCTCGCATTGCGCAAAATAGATTTCCGGACGGATGGGGTTGCCTTCACCAGGGTTTTTAAGAGAGCCCAGTTACGCCGGAGTCTCTCGGACATCTTCACAGCACAACGCATACAGCGTGGAATGTGCGAGCCCGCATAAAATTCACTTTTTAGAAGCGTTTTTCTTCTGCACATAGACAGCTGGTAACGCCGGTGGAAACAACCCCGTCCGTAAGCGGTGATCCTCCGGTGTATTAGCTCTCAAATCGACCAGCAAATACCCATAAGGTTCCCGCGTAGCATCCTCAAATGCTTCTAGGAAAAAACGTGTTTTTTTCCGGGGTACATCTGACGAGCTAGTGTTAAAATTTGTAATTTATCTCGAGGGTTGTTAAAAAGAACCATGTACTTTGTGTTTAAATTTATGGTGCGGCTTTTCTTACCCTGACAAAATATGTTTTGTACCAGGTAGAAAATACTGAGATTTCTGTGGTGCACATACTTGGTGAACGCTTTTTCTATCTCGCAATTTTCGCTAGCACTATCCATGAGATCATCAACAATCGCCAAATTCACCTTGCCCGGTGGGAATAATTCATCATCTACGAATGTATTCGGCAGACCCTCCACAAATCTGGTGTTGGGAAAAGAGAGAGAGATTTCATCATATAGTTTCTGCCAGCATGAATAAAACCAAACAATATTATCCGGCTTGTGTGAAAAATTACTTTCAATATTATACAGCAATTGTTTTACAAAATAACTCTTTCCAGAATTAGATGGGCCCGCTAGAATGCACGAGAGCGGGTGTTGTAGCCGCGTATCCATCACAATACTGTGCTAATAGCCATACGGCAGGGTGGTGAATTCGTCTAGTAGTCGCCGCTTTGTGTAGACACACTTCTGGGTCTTTTGTAGGACACGGGATTCAATATTCCAATATTTTTTATCTCTCACAATGCCCTGCTGCTGTACGACAATGCGCTTCTGAGTTTCAGGGGCTGAATTACGGGGGTAGTCCAGAACTAGATCTTTCAGACTGCTAAAATTGATAGATTGGGAGTTACCAACATTTAGCGTTATTCCCTTCACTTTTAAGACAGTTTTCCCTGTGTTGAGCTTGTACCCGTAAGTTTTGGGCCCTGCAGAAACAAACTCTGTGATGTATGTGCCCTCGGGTATTTCACTCGTCAATTCCCCCAGGTAATCTCCTAGAGGCGGCTGCCACTCACCTTCCCTGTGCACAAAAATAACTGAATCTGTGTCGTGATAAAGGCACCTCTCCTGTAGCCTGTCCAGCAGAGAATAGATCTCTAGCCGCGCATAAGCGGTGGTAAAGCAGGCTATAAAGATGTTTGTGTTTTTGTTGACTGTGTGGTGCCCCTCCGCATATTTCCAGTTAATGGTTGCGGTTTCGTCATCGATAAAATCCAGCGTAGAAATGTCATAGTAGGGCAGGAAGAGATACCTAAAAAGCTCATCAGGATCCCTAACAATCTTGGTGCTTGGTAGATTGGCCCGCTGAGCAAACTTCCCCCATAAAGAATTTAAGAAAAGTTTGGAGATCTGCCTTTTAGCGGGGTTGACGGCTATATTTTCAGGTCGTAACCGTACACCCTCTTTTTCAAGAAAACTGTCAATGTACTGCTTTTTCTTGGCATCATCAGTGCACCAGCTAGGATACCCTGACGCCTCCTGCTTATCCCTAAGGTGTAATTTAATGTAGCAAGCAAACAGATCATCGCTGGTGTTTGGAAAATGCCATATTTCATAGATGTGGGCGATCCGGTACCCTTTATCTATCGCCAGCTCGAGCTCTATAGTGCACCAGGTACCTGTCAGGGAGCGTTCTTCATCACTATGTCTGCATTCCTCGGCCTGTGAATGTACAGCGCATGTATAGCAAAGGGGGAACATCAATTTTTTGTCGAGTTTTACCGGTAGAACGGGAAAAAATAAATCTCTCGGGTAGAGTTGAGCGATACTTTCCGATATCCTAAAGTATCGGAATCGGAATGGTATCGCCGATATCACTAAAATATCGGCGATACCCGATACCGATACCGGAAGTCCCATGTAAGTCTATGGGAACAAAATATCGCAACTAAAAAAAAACCCATTCTTTCCTTGTAAACACTAAATATACACACATAGAATACATATATATATATATACATGTCATTGTGACATATATATATACATATATGTATAGTTTATACACTTCTACATAGTAAAATATCCTCTCATTCAATTGCCGGGTAAAGCCGGCTTCAGTGAAAAGACAGAAGCACCCGACATGAAATGACACTTGGTGTACATAGGGTTAACCATGTCTTTTCATGTCGTTTGCTATCTGATTTGCACAAACAATTAAATCAGACTATGTGTGCAAAATTTCACACCTGTAGGGGTTAATTAAAGGTGTAAATTCGTTGTAAAAAAAACGGACTTTTTTTGCTACGAATTTACACCTTTAATTAACCCCTACAGGTGTGAAATTTTGCACACATAGTCTGATTTAATTGTTTGTGCAAATTAGGCTGGAGTCACACACAACCACAAAAAATCGGTCCGTTTTAGACGGTCGACAATCGGATCAAAATAAAAACATCACACATCCTTCTGGCATCCGATTTTCCTTCAAAGATGCGATTTAATCGCATGTGTGTGTACCTTGTAACATCCGATTTTCATCCGACTTGCGAGATTTTCTCGCAGGCTTGCAAAACTGACATATAATGGATCCAAAAGAATAGTATTTAAATGCCAAAAGAAAGAATAGATATATACACATAGAGCACATATAATATATATATATATATATATAATATATATTATAATATGTCATTGTGACATATATATATATACATATATTTATAGTTCTTACACTTCTACATACTGTTATAGCCGCTAATTCAATTGCCGGCTTCAGTGAAATCACAGAAGCCGACATGAAATGATACATTGTTTCCACACATTTAACCATGTAATTTTATGTATTTTTATATATGTTTGAAACTACAATTACATGAGTATATGTGTGCTAAATTTCAGACATGTAGGGGTTAATTAAAGGTGTAAATTCGTTAAAAAAAAATGCGTGGGCTCCCGCTGTATTTTCTCCACCAGACAGACAAAGCAAGCGAGTGGGGGCAGATAATAATAGCCTAGGGAGGGTACATTTTTTTTGTGCCCCCCCTGGCTACTAACATCTGCCCCAGACACCCCAGAAAGGGCAAATCTATAATTAGATTCGCCCTTTCTGGCACTTTGCCCGTCTATTCCCATTGCCCTGTAGCGGTGGCGAATGGGTTAATAAGGGGTTAAAATGACCTTGCAATTGAAAGGTCACTTTAAGCCAGGTTAATAATTGATAGCTGTGAATTAGGCAACTATCAATTATTAATCCTATTGTATGAAAGAAAAATCAAACACACACACTTTAATAAAAAATAAGTTTAATTAAATAATCACACAGTTTTTGACCATATTTTATTTTCCTGCTAAAACCATTTCCTGTAATAAAAATAAAATAAAAAAGCAAAATTATACTTACCAATCCGATGTACAGTCAGGTCCCACGGTGTAATCCATCAGAAAGGGTTAACAGGTTAAAGGTCGCAGAGAGCTAATAATGCTGTCTCAGACCTGTATTCCCCTGAATGAATAAGTTCCTCTCCCAGCGAAAGTAGAGGAATAGATTCATGAATGGAGCTTAATTGATTTCTTGCCAATTTAACTGTAGTGACCTGACCTAAAGGGAAAGTGGACACAATCAATTAAGCTTCATTCATGAAACACATCCTCTCCTGTCGCCAGGAGAGGAACTTATTCATTCATGAGCTTTGAGCTGAGCATGCAGGATTACTTGCACTGCTTGGCTCAAAGCTAGTTAACCCTTTGTGAAGGATTACAGCGTGGGACGTGACAGATCGGCGGAATAGGTAAGAATAATGTTGTTTTATTTCTTTTTCTTTATTTTAGGAGATCAATGGCTTCGCACGGATTTAGTGTAAAATAAAATATGGTCAAAAAAATGTGTTTTTATTTCATTAAAATTATTTATTCTTAAAGTGTGTGTGTTTTTTTATTTACTTCAATAGGATTAATAATTGATAGTTGTCTAATTGACAGCTATCAATCGTTAACCTGCCTTAAGGTCACCTTTCAATTGCAAGGTGACAGTAAGGTGAGATTAACCCATTCGCCACCGCTACAGGGCAATGGGAATAGACGGGCAAAGTGCCAGAAAGGGCGAATCTAATTATAGATTTGCCCTTTCTGGGGTGTCTGGGGGCAGATGTTAGTAGCCAGGGGGGGCACAAAAAAATGCACCTTCCCTGGGCTATTATTATCTGCCCCCACTCGCTTTGCTTTGTCTGTCTGGTGGAGAAAATACAGCGGGAGCCCACGCATTTTTTTTCAACGAAATTACACCTTTAATTAACCCCTACATGTCTGAAATTTTGCACAAATACACTCATGTAATTGTATGTTTCAAACATATATAAAAATACATGAAATTACATGGTTAAATGTGTGGAAACAATGTATCATTTCATGTCGGCTTCTGTGATTTCACAAAACCCGGCAATTGAATTAGCGGCTATTACAGTATGTAGAAGTCTAGGAACTATAAATATATGTATATATACATGTCACAATGACATGTATATATATATGTATTATTATTATTATTAATATTTATTTCTATAGCACCATTGATTCCATGGTGCTGTACATGAGAAGGGGTTACATACAAATTACAGGTATCACTTACAGTAAACAAACTAACAATGACAGACTGATACAGAGGGGAGAGGACCCTACCCTTTCGGGCTTACATTCTACAGGATTGTGAGGCAGGAGACAGTAGGTCGGGGGGTTGCAGCAGTTCCGGTGTTGGTTGAGGCAATAACTCCGGTAGTGGTGAGGAGGCAGCAGGGTCATTGCAGGCTGTAGGCTTTCCTGAAGAGATGGGTTTTCAGGTTCCGTCTGAAGGATCTGAATGAGTTTGATAGTCGGATGTGTTGGGGCAAAGAATTCCAGAGGATGGGGGATATTCGGGAGAAGTCTTGGAGGCGGTTGGGTGAGGAGCGAATAAGTGTGGAGGAGAGAAGGATGTCTTGGGAGGATCGGAGATTACGTGAGGGAAGATATCGGGAGATTAGTTCAGAGATATATGGAGGAGACAGATTATAGATGGCCTTGTAGGTCAGTATTAGTAATTTGAACTGGATACGCTGAGGGAATGGGAGCCAGTGAAGAGATTTGCAGAGGGGAGAAGCGGAGGAGTAGCGAGGAGAGAGGTGAATTAGTCGTGCAGCAGAGTTAAGGATGGACTGGAGAGGTGCGAGGGTGTTAGCAGGGAGGCCAGAGAAGAGGGTGTTGCAGTAGTCGAGGCGGGAGATGATGAGGGCGTGCACAATCATTTTAGTAGATTGAGGGTTGAGGAAAGGACGGATTCTTGAAATATTTTTGAGCTGAAGGCGACAGGAGGTAGAAAGAGCTTGGATGTGCGGTTTGAAGGACAGGGCAGAGTCAAGGGTTACTCCGAGGCAGCGGACTTCTGGTACGGGGGAAAGCGTGATGTCGTTAATTGTGGTAGATAGGTCAGGTAAGGAAGATCTGTGGGATGGGGGAAAGATTATGAGTTCAGATTTGTCCACATTGAGTTTGAGGAAGCGGGAGGAGAAGAAGGAGGATATGGCTGATAGACACTCTGGGATTCTGGATAGCAGAGAAGTGATGTCTGGGCCAGAGAGGTAGATCTGAGTGTCATCAGCGTAAAGGTGGTACTGGAATCCGTGGGACTTTATGAGTTGCCCCAGGCCAAGTGTATAGATTGAGAAGAGTAGGGGTCCTAGAACAGAGCCTTGGGGAACTCCAACAGAGAGAGGGTGGGACGAGGAGGTAGTGTGGGAGTGGGAGACGCTGAATGTGCGGTTGGAAAGGTATGAGGAGATCCAAGATAGGGCGAGGTCTTTGACGCCAAAGGAGGAAAGAATCTGTAGTAGAAGGCAGTGGTCAACTGTGTCAAAAGCAGAGTACAGGTCAAGAAGCAGGAGTATAGAGTATTGTCCGTTTGCTTTGGCTGTAAGTAGGTCATTAGTAATTTTGGTCAGGGCTGTCTCAGTGGAGTGATGGGGGCGGAAACCAGATTGTAGAGTGTCAAAGAGCAAGTTAGAAGAGAAGTGGTAGGAAAGCTCAGCGTGGACATGCAGCTCCAGGAGTTTGGAAGCGAATGGGAGCAGCGATATTGGGCGATAGCTGGACATAGCGGTTGGGTCGAGGGTTGGCTTTTTAAGGATAGGCGTGATTGTGGCATGCTTGAAAGCAGAAGGGAAGGTACCGGAAGTTAGTGATAGGTTGAAGAGGTGGGTTAGGGATGGAATAATAGTGGTGGTGAGGTTGGGGAGGAGGTGGGTTGGGATGGGGTCAAGTGCACAGGTTGTGAGGTGCGATTTGGAGAGAAGACAATTAAGCTCCCCTTCAGTTATATTGGAGAGGGAGGTTATGGGGTTAGGGCATTGGTCTGGTATACAAAGTGGTTGAGGTGGTTGAACAATGAAGACTTGCCTTGTTTGGTCGATCTTATCTTTGAAGTGTGTGGCAAAGTCCTCAGCAGAGATGAGGGAGGTAGGAGGGGGCAGTGGTGGGCGGAGGAGGGAGTTAAAAGTTTTGAATAACTGTTTGGGGTTGTAGGATAGGGAAGATACGAGGGTTGTGAAGTAGGCCTGTTTAGCAGAGGTGAGGGCAGATTTGAAAGAGAGTGTTGCTTGTTTGAATGCAGTGAAGTCGTCTTGCGAATTTGTTTTTTTCCAGCGCCGCTCTGTAATCCTGGACACTTGCCGGAGCTTTTTAGTGGTGTTATTGTGCCAGGGTTGTCTGTTGGTACGTCGCACTCTGCCATGAACGAGAGGGGCGACCGTGTCAATAGCCAATGTGAGAGTGGCATTGTAGAAAGCAGTGGCACTGTCTGTATCGTGGAGTGAGGATATTGATGCCAGTGAAAGAATAGAGTCAGAGAGTGTGTGGATGTCTAGGTGTGCAAGGTGTCTGCGGGGGTGCACGTGTTGCTGGACATGGGTGACAGGAGAGGAGGACAGGGATGAGAAAGTGAGTAGATGGTGGTCGGATAGAGGGAGAGGGGAGGTGGTGAAGTTAGATAGAGAGCAGAGGCGGGTGAAGACCAAGTCTAATGTATGACCATCCGTGTGGGTGGCTGAGGAGGACCACTGAGTAAGTCCAAAGGATGAAGTAAGGGACAGAAGTTTGGAGGCTGCTGACTGAAGGGTATCAGTGGGGATGTTGAAGTCACCCATGATGATGGTGGAGATGTCAGTGGAGAGAAAGTGAAGAAGCCAGGTAGTGAATTGGTCGATGAAGGCAGTGGTCGGGCCTGGAGGTCGGTATATGACGGCCACTTGGAGGTTGGAGGGAGAGTAGATGCGGACAGAGTGGACTTCAAAGGAAGGGAGGATTAGGGAGGGAAGAGGTGGGATTGTGTTAAAGTTGCAGTTAGAGGAAAGGAGAACACCCACTCCTCCACCATGTCTGTTTCCAGGGCGAGGAGTGTGGGTGAATTGGAGGCCACCGTAACACAGCGCAGCAGGGGAGGCGGTGTCAGAGGGTGTCAGCCATGTTTCTGTGAGGGCGAGGAAAGCAAGATTGCGAGAGAGAAAGAGGTCATGAATCACATGAAGCTTATTGCAGATGGAGCGGGCATTCCAGAGTGCTCCAGAGAGAGGGAGCAGGGGGGTGGGTGTCAATGGCACAGGTTTTACGTTGGAAAGATTGCGGTAGTTCCTATTAGATAGGGAGCGGTAGGAAGGAGTACTAATGGTGGGTATGAACTGTGGAGGTCCAGGATTGGGAGATATGTCACCAGCAGTGAGGAGGAGCAGAGAAAGGGAGAGCAGGTGGGAGAAGGAGAGAGGGAAGCTTGTTTTGTGTTTTATTAGGACAGATTTGAGGTTGAGGAGCAGGTCAGCAGAGGAGGATAGGTGGGGAGGAAGGAGGTAAGGGGAGATGATTATTTGATTAGAGGGTGCTGGGGTTTGTGTTCTATGTATGTGTTCTATGTGTATATATCTATTCTTTCTAGTCTTTATTAAAGCTGTCAGTGTGATTTTACAGTATAGCCGGGGATGAATTGCCGGCTTTTCTAAAGGACACCGATGCGATTTCATCGCAAGTCACACAGTGTGGTCCGTTTGTAATCAGATTTTTCATCGCTCCCATAGACTTGCATTGGCGATTGTCGACCGACAATCGGTGACAATCGCAGCATGCTGCGATTGTACACGGACGTTTAAAACGGACCACAAAAAATCTGATACTGGGAGCTGCTCCATAGATTAACATAGGTCCGACTGCAATGCGATATTTCATCGCATTGCAGTCATCCGATTTTGTCGCCAGTGTGACTCCGGCCTTAGATAGCAAAGGACATGAAAAGACATGGTTAACCCTATGTACACCAAGTGTCATTTCATGTCGGGTCACCCGACATGAAATGACACTTGGTGTACATAGGGTTAACCATGTCTTTTCATGTCCTTTGCTATCTAATTTGCACAAACAATTAAATCAGACTATGTGTGCAAAATTTCACACCTGTAGGGGTTAATTAAAGGTGTAAATTCGTTGTAAAAAAACGGACTTTTTTGCTACGAATTTACACCTTTAATTAACCCTACAGGTGCGAAATTTTGCACACATAGTCTGATTTAATTGTTTGTGCAAATTAGATAGCAAAGGACATGAAAAGACATGGTTAACCCTATGTACACCAAGTGTCATTTCATGTCGGGTTCTGCATTTTCACAAAAGCCGGCAATTGAATTAGCGGCTATTATACTATGTAGAAGTGTATGAACTACAAATATAAATATATATATATATGTGTCACAAATTCAATGACATGTATATATATATATGAGGTGTAAAATTGCTGAAAAAAAATGCGTGGGCTCCCGCCCTATTTTCGCAACCAGACAGACAAAGCCAGTGAGTGGGGGCAGATAATAATAGCCCAGAGAGGGACCATTATTTTTGCCCCCCCCCGGCTACTAACATCTGCCCCCAGACACCCCAGGAAAGACAAATCTATAATTAGATTCGCCCTTTCTGGCACTTTGCCCGTCTATTCCCATTGCCCTGTAGCGGTGGCGAATGGGTTAATATGGGGTTAAAGCCACCTTGCTATTGAAAGGTGACCTTAAGCCAGGTTAATAATTGAGAGCTGTCAATTAGACAACTATCAATTATTAATCCTATTGCATGAAATAAAAATAAAACACACACACTTTAATTAAAAAATCATTTTAATGAAATAAAGACACATGTTTTTGACCATCTTTTATTTTACTGCAAAAACCATTTCCTGTAATAAAAATAAAATAAAAAAGCAAAATTATTCTTACCTATCCCATGCACAGTCAGGTCCCACGGTGTAATCCTTCAGAAAGGGTTAATGTTTACTGCAGGGACCGCAGCTAATGCTGCAGCCTCACAGTAAACCCCAAATGATTGAGTTCCTCTCCTGCCTGACAGGAGAGTAAAGGCTGGGTGTCACATAACGATACACCAGCGATCCCGACAACGATATGCACTTGTCAGGATCGCTGGTGTATCGCTACATGATCGCTGCTGAGCTGCCAAACAGGCAGCTCAGGCAGCGATCTGGGACAGCGACACTGCGGGTAACATCGCTTAAGGGCCCGTCTCACATAGCGATATCGCTACCGAGATCGCTGCTGAGTCACTAGTTTTGTGACGCAGGAGCGAGCTCACCAGCGATATCGCTGTGTGTGACATTCAGCGACGATCAGCCCCCTGCCGGGTATCGCTGATCGTCGCAGAAATGTCAGGACCTTTTTTTGATCGCTGGTTTCCCTCTGACAGGCACGCATCGCTGCGTGTGACAGGCGGGAGACCAGCGATCCGCTGGTAACCAAGGTACACAGCGGGTTTCCAGGCACCGCGCAGCGCTTGGAAACCCGCTATGTACCTTGGATACCAGCTCCCTGCATCAGGGCGCTGGTATCCAAGGTACACAGCGGGTTTCTAGGCACAGCCCCGCGCCTGGAAACCCGCTGTGTACCTTGGTTACCAGCGGATCGCTGGTCTCCCGCCTGTCACACGCAGCGATGTGTGCCTGTCAGCGGGAAACCAGCGATCAAAGGTCCTGACATTTCAGCGACGATCAGCGATACCCGGCAGGGGGGCTGATCGTCGCTGAATGTCACACACAGCGATATCGCTGGTGAGCTCGCTGCTGCGTCACAAAACTAGTGACTCAGCAGCGATCTCGGTAGCGATATCGCTATGTGAGATGGGCCCTTAAGTGGAAAGCTTAATTGATTGCTTTGCACTTTCACTTCAGGTCAGCCAGGGACACAATCAGTGACGTCAGAGGGAACTGATTAACAAAAATAGGGGTTCCCTTCGAAAAAAAAATGGCGTGGGGTCCCCCCTATTTTTGTTAACCAGCCAGATGAAGCAGACCGCTGAGGCCTGGATTTTCAGGCTGTTAAGGAGCCAAGATCCATGGACCTTGCCAGCCTGATAATACCAGGCCACAGCAGTCTGCATATCTTGGCTGATTAACAAAAATAGGGGATCCCTCGAAAAAAATTGGCGTGGGGTCCCCCTATTTTTGTTAACCAGCCAGATGAAGCAGACCGCTGAGGCCTGGATTTTCAGGCTGTTAAGGAGCCAAGATCCATGGACCTTGCCAGCCTGATAATACCAGGCCACAGCAGTCTGCATATCTTGGCTGATTAACAAAAATAGGGGATCCCCTCGAAAAAAATTGGCGTGGGGTCCCCCCTATTTTTGTTAACCAGCCAGATGAAGCAGACCGCTGAGGCCTGGATTTTCAGGCTGTTAAGGAGCCAAGATCCATGGACCTTGCCAGCCTGATAATACCAGGCCACAGCAGTCTGCATATCTTGGCTGATTAACAAAAATAGGGGATCCCCTCGAAAAAAATTGGCGTGGGGTCCCCCCTATTTTTGTTAACCAGCCAGATGAAGCAGACCGCTGAGGCCTGGATTTTCAGGCTGTTAAGGAGCCAAGATCCATGGACCTTGCCAGCCTGATAATACCAGGCCACAGCAGTCTGCATATCTTGGCTGATTAACAAAAATAGGGGATCCCCTCGAAAAAAATTGGCGTGGGGTCCCCCCTATTTTTGTTAACCAGCCAGATGAAGCAGACCGCTGAGGCCTGGTTTTTCAGGCTGGTAAGGATCCAATATCCATGGACCTTGCAAGCCTGATAATACCAGGCCACAGCAGTCTGCTTAGCTTGGCTGGTTAACAAAAATAGGGGATCCCCTCGAAAAAAAAACGGCGTGGGGATCCCCCCTATTTTTGTTAACCAGCCAAGTAAAATGCAGACTGCTGCGGCCTGGTATTAAAAGACTGTCAAGGCCCATGGATTTTGGCCCTCAACAGCCTGATAATACCAGGCTACAGCAGCCCCACATTTGGCGCATCAAAAGATGTGCCAATTGTGGCACTTTACCCGGCTCTTCCCACTTGCCCTGTAGCGGTGGCAAGCGGGGTAATAAGGGGTTAATGTCACCGTTGATTGCACGGTGACAATAAGCCCGGTTAATAATGGAGAGGCGTCAATAAGACACCGATCCATTATTAATCCCAAAGTTATTAAATGTATAAAAAAAAAGACAGCAAGAAAAAAGTCTTTTAATGAAATAAAAGAGACAACACAGTTTTCATTTTTTTTATTGTACTCTCATTCCTGCGACGCCATCGATCTCCTGTAAAAAAAGAAAAAAAACAAACCAACAGTATACCACCTGTCCGACGCAGTCCATAACGACAGTCCCACGACGATCCAGCTCTGCTACATCGCAATGACAGGCAGAGCCTGTCATCGCGACGCAGCACAGCTGATTACCTGCTTCCCCGGCGGTGACGTCATCGGACTGACTGCTTTACGGCCGCGATTACCCAGCAGTCACTGCAGTTATCGCGAGAAACTGCATGTGACCGCCGGGGAAAGAAGATGGCGGCCATGAAGCAGTGCAGGACGTGACCGCCGGAGATCTTCTGCCAGGTAAGTGCCGCTGACTCCTGACAGACCCGACCGACGGACACTGACAGTGACAGTGACAATCCCGATTCCGGTATCCGATAAGACGAAAATATCGGAACTCGGAATCGGAATTCCGATACAGCCAATATCGGCCGATACCCGATATTTGCAGTATCGGAATGCTCAACACTACTCTCGGGGGATAGACCTTGACTCTAGCTAAGCCAAAATATTTTTTAATATAACCAAAGTTGTCATAGATGATGTCGGGGTGACCTACAGGGTATGTTTTAGTTTTGTTTACAAAGGGGTACAGGCTGGTGAAGTCGTAATAATGTAAAGTCTCATCAGCTTCCACCTGATGATAGAGCTTAATGGCGTTAGTTCGACCACCATAAAGCGCATCGCGGGGGTCTAGGGGAGCAGGGAAATCCATTTGCTGGAGAAATGCCTGGAGGGTAGAATCATTTTTAACCATTTCACGCCACTCATGCTCCCATATCACTCTTATGGTGTACCCGCACCTCTGCAGGTAGCGCTTTTTAGCTAAAAAGGCATGATATAATTGACCGTGGGTGGTGTTTGTAACTTTATTTGTATCATTCTCATTATAGCACGATGGGCAGCCGTGGAAAAAACAGCCCTGAAATTCAAAAGCTATGTGCTGTCCGTTAACATAGGCATAGCCATCTAGAAAATATTGACCGAGTTGTTTTTTTTCACCCCCTCTCAAGGCATGCTGAATTTCAATGTTCTTGGTATGCGCTACATACATGAGCCACTGTATAGCGGCGGATGAGTAGCGCTTTTTCACCTTGTGATAATTATCACCCGGTAAAATGGCGATAGTTTTTTCTGGTAGAAATTTAAACCGATACATTGACATACATACAGAGGCCAGGGTGATGAGTTAAAATGGGTCAATACAACTGCTCTCCACAACCATTTCTTTTTGAATGTCACAGTATTTTTTAACACTTTTCAGCGTTATTTCCATAATGCGCTCTCTATAGATCTCACAGGCTCGTCTCAAAATTTCAACATCCTGTTTGCAGTATGATTTTAGTTCACTCTTGAAGTCGAAAACTGTGTGTTTCTGACCCTCATGCCATGCCAGGAACTCTACCTTCTCACCCGCGGCCATGTACTCTAACCCATAATATTTCACATGGGGTATGGGACCTACATAGCTTTGGTTTTCTCGGGTGTTAAAAAAGTGTGGAAAATGACCTTTGGCGCCTGAAAAGCCCATGGCTGAGGTAATTTACTGAGCTTCATGGTGTCACGCGGTCTTATGATATGTGTACGATGTCAGTAAACTATTCTTAAAAGAACAACACTCTATACAACATATAGATTAGCAACATCAGCATGTAAATATAGAATAGATTTACCTGACACGATATCCGTTGAACTCAGGATTAATCTTGAGGACTTGATACACTGTCACAGGAAAGAAGAGGACCGGGGGTCTAACCTGACCCTAAACTGGGGTCCTAACTAATCCCTCACCTTGGAGGTACTGATAATGGTTCAGAGGTCCAAGTCTCCAGCCTAACCCTGTCTCCTATCAGTCCCTGCACCCTGTAATCAGTCCTAAGAAGGATTCTGATTACCACCAAAGGGATATGGGCTGATCTCTGCTAAATACACAGATTAGAAATATAAGACAGACTGGAGAAAACACAGACTTGCATACACACTCAAACACAGAAGGAACATAAATGATCTGGGATATTAAACTCTAAGCAAGGTGAGCTTAAAACAACTAAGGAGCTCTTTAACTTAAGTCTATACAGATACAATCCTATCTGTGGTCTGCATGAAGAATTTCACTGGCAACTCCCAAACAGACAACCAGAGATTTAAAGGAAACCAATCAACAAATAATTAATTGCAGCCGGGAGAAACTGCACCCAGTCCCAGAACTGAGCACAGACAGAATTAACTCCCTAACTGCCAAACACAAAGAAACAGCAACTCAGCTGTGAGAAGTCAGAATGTGCAACCGCGACGATCTTCGTGGCGATGCACACATGACAGTACCCCCCCTTCTACGAGGGGCCTCCGGACCCTCAGGGCCAGGTTTGCCCGGGTGAGTTCTGTGAGAGGTCCGCATCAAACGATCTGCGTTAATGTCAGACTCAGGAACCCACGTCCTCTCCTCTGGACCATACCCCTTCCAATGCACCAAGTACTGAAGGGACCGGCGATTCAGACGTGAGTCAATGATCTTTGACACTTGAAACTCCAAGTTACCATTGACCACCACTGGAGGAGGAGGTAGAGGTGATGGTATGACTGGTGCCACGTACCTCTTAAGTAATGACTTGTGGAACACATTATGAATTTTAAACGTAGGAGGGAGGTCCAGACGAAATGCCACAGGATTAATTATGGAACTGATCCTGTACGGCCCGATGAATCTGGGGCCCAGCTTCCAGGAGGGAACTTTAAGTTTTATATTCCTGGTAGACAACCATACCAGATCGTTCACATTAAGATCTGGACCAGAAACTCTCCTCCTATCAGCCATACGTTTATAACGGTTCCCCATAGCACTCAGATTATTCAATACACCTCTCCACACTGAAGCAAGTGACGACGAGAAACGCTCCTCCTCAGGAACCCCAGAAGGGCCCCCCCCATTGAAAATACAAAACTGGGGATGAAAACCATATGCCCCAAAAAACGGGGATTTACCAGTGGACTCGCTCCGCCTGTTGTTAAGAGCGAACTCTGCCAGAGGCAAGAAAGAGGACCAGTCCTCCTGGTTCTCTGAGACAAAACACCGAAGATAAGTCTCTAGGCTTTGATTCAGACGCTCTGTCTGACCATTGGTCTGCGGATGAAAAGCCGAGGAAAATGACAATTGCATCCCCGACGTAAACAAAATGCCCTCCAAAACTTGGACACAAACTGAGACCCCCTATCTGACACCACATCAGAAGGCAACCCATGAAGTCTCACAATCTCCCCAATGAACACCTGCGCCAGAGTTTTAGCATTAGGGAGGGCAGGAAGAGCAATGAAATGTGCCATCTTACTGAACCTGTCAACAACCACCAGTATGACAGTCTTCCCTGACGACTGAGGAAGGTCCGTGATGAAGTCCATAGACAAATGAGTCCATGGACGCTCCGGAAGTTTCAAGGGTAAGAGGGTCCCAGACGGACGGGTATGAGGGGTCTTAGAGCGAGCACAAACCCCACAGGACGCGACAAAAGTTAAAACATCTTTATTAACGTTAGGCCACCAAAACCGGCGAGAAAGGAGATCTAAAGTAGCCTTACTCCCTGGATGTCCTGCTAAAGCAGAATTATGATGTGCCTCAATAACCTTTTGTCTCAACTGATTTGGGACAAACAGTCTCCCTGGAGGTCCTGCAGGGGCGTCCCCCTGAACCTCTAATACCTCCTCCTCAAGCTCAGAACATACAGCCGACACTACCACCCCCTCCTGAAGGATAGGAATCGGGTCATCCATTTTCCCGGCCCCTGGGAAACTGCGAGACAAGGCATCCGCCTTAACATTCTTAGATCCAGGGCGATAAGTGACAACAAAATTAAACCTGGTAAAAAACAACGACCATCGAGCTTGTCTGGAATTCAGACGCTTAGCAGATTCCAAATACAGCAGGTTCTTGTGATCAGTAATGACGGTGACCGGGTGGACTGCCCCCTCCAAAAAGTGACGCCATTCTTCAAAAGCCAACTTAATGGCCAAAAGTTCCCTATTGCCGATATCATAATTCCTTTCGGCGGACGACAATTTCTTAGAAAAGAAAGTGCACGGATGCCATTTACCAGGGGACGGACCCTGGGACAATATTGCACCCACCCCTACGTCAGACGCGTCCACCTCCACAACGAACGGCTGTGATGCATCTGGTTGGATGAGAACGGGTGCCGAAGCAAAACATTTTTTCAAAGAGGAAAAAGCTTGGCAAGCTTTGTCCGACCATTTAGAAAAATCCGTCCCTTTTCTTGTCATGTCAGTGAGAGGTTTGACAACAGATGAGAAATTACAAATAAATTTCCGGTAGTAGTTAGCAAACCCCAGAAAACGCTGCAGAGCCTTAAGATCCTCTGGCTGATCCCATTCAAGCACTGCTCTCACCTTTTCAGGGTCCATACGGAAACCGGAGGCTGACACCAAGAAACCCAAAAACTGAAGTTCCTGTACGGCGAATACACACTTTTCCAGTTTGGCGTATAGTTTATTGTCTCGCAAGATCTGCAACACCTGTCTCACATGCTCCTGGTGAGACACAAGATCTGGCGAGTAAATTAAAATGTCATCCAAATATACGACCACAAACAGCCCCACCAGATGATGAAAAATGTCATTAACAAAATGTTGGAATACTGCTGGTGCAGTAGTCAGACCAAAAGGCATGACAAGGTTCTCATAATGTCCCTCCGGCGTGTTAAACGCCGTTTTCCACTCATCCCCCTCTTTTATCCTAATCAGATTATACGCCCCCCTGAGATCCAATTTAGAGAACCATTTGGCGCCAACAATTTGATTGAAGAGATCAGGAATCAGAGGGAGTGGATACGGATCTCGAACAGTAATCCGATTAAGTTCGCGGAAATCCAAGCAAGGGCGTAGGCCTCCATCTTTCTTCTTCACAAAGAAGAACCCCGCGGCCACTGGGGAAGATGAAGGTCTAATATGCCCTTTGGCCAGACTTTCCGAAATATAATCTTTCATAGCCTGCCTCTCAGGACCAGAAAGGTTATATAACCTAGCTTTAGGTAACTTAGCATCAGGAAGTAAATTAATAGAGCAGTCATACACGCGATGAGGAGGCAACTCCTGACACCCCTCCTCAGAGAACACATCCCCAAAGTCCTCCAAAAAAGGAGGCAAAGTACTAGGCACGACTGCACTGATGACTGTGTTCATGCAGTTACTTTTGCAAAACTCACCCCATTGGCTTATCTCTCTGGACTGCCAATTAATCACAGGGTTATGTTTAACCAACCAAGGAAGTCCCAACACAATAGGAGTAGGTAGACCCTCCAACACATAACAAGATAATAGTTCCCTATGTATTGCCCCTACCCGAAGGTCAATGTTATGAACCTCATGAACAAAGCTACCTTGGCCGAGAGGCCTGGCGTCAATGGAGAATATAGGGATCGGTTTGACCAATACACTCAGATGCATACCTTGAGCCTGAGCAAACTGAGCGTCAACCAGATTAGCCCCGGACCCACTATCAAGAAGAACAGAAAATCTCTCCACTCTCGTACCAACCACCACCTCCACTGGTACAAGGAACTGAGAAGAACTAGCGGACGAAATACATACTCCCAGATTGTCGTCCACCACACAACCTGGGATTAACAGTTTTCCGGCGACTTCTTGTTCAACAAGGCACGGGACGGACATCCCCCAACAAAATGTCCCTCTTTCCCGCAGAAGAAACACCTTCTAGTCCTGCGGCGTACCGCCAATCCCCTCCTACGAAATGATGTCCCTCCCAACTGCATAGGCTCCTCCGAACAGACAAGGGGAACCTCAACATAAGGGACTTTAGTAGTAGGTGGAGTAACAACAGGGGGCGGAGTTACCTCGCACCTCTCCCGGAGCCGTCTATCAGTACGGATAGCCAGGGCCATAGCAGCCTCCAGTGATGGAGGAGAATCATACTGAGCCAAAACGTCCTTTAATTTGTCAGAAAGCCCATGACAAAACTGGCTCCTAAGAGCTGGGTCATTCCACTGAGTATCTGTAGCCCATCTACGGAACTCAGAAGCAAATTCCTCCGCCGGACGATCTCCCTGCTGTATCTTACGTAATTTTGTCTCAGCAAGAGAGACCCGATCTGGGTCATCATATACCAAACCCAGGGCAGTAAAAAATCGATCTACTGACTGTAGAGCCGGGGATCCCGGAGGAAGGGAAAATGCCCAGGATTGAGGGTCCCCTTGTAGGAGCGAGATAACAATTCCCACTCTCTGCTCTTCACTCCCTGATGATCGAGGCCGAAGCCGAAAATACAATTTACATGCTTCCCTGAAGGTAAAAAATTTGTCTCGCCCACCAGTGAACCTGTCCGGGAGAGCTACTTTAGGTTCAAATCTGGTTTGCTCCGAGGGAGACAAAACTTTGGACTTAATGTCCGTCAGCTCCATGGATAATCCCTGCAACTGCAGAGCCAGCTGGGCTACTGGATCCATGGCAACTGGGAATAATTTTATGGGCCAGTGAAAATGTCACGCGGTCTTATGATATGTGTACGATGTCAGTAAACTATTCTTAAAAGAACAACACTCTATACAACATATAGATTAGCAACATCAGCATGTAAATATAGAATAGATTTACCTGACACGATATCCGTTGAACTCAGGATTAATCTTGAGGACTTGATACACTGTCACAGGAAAGAAGAGGACCGGGGTCTAACCTGACCCTAAACTGGGGTCCTAACTAATCCCTCACCTTGGAGGTACTGATAATGGTTCAGAGGTCCAAGTCTCCAGCCTAACCCTGTCTCCTATCAGTCCCTGAACCCTGTAATCAGTCCTAAGAAGGATTCTGATTACCACCAAAGGGATATGGGCTGATCTCTGCTAAATACACAGATTAGAAATATAAGACAGACTGGAGAAAACACAGACTTGCATACACACTCAAACACAGAAGGAACATAAATGATCTGGGATATTAAACTCTAAGCAAGGTGAGCTTAAAACAACTAAGGAGCTCTTTAACTTAAGTCTATACAGATACAATCCTATCTGTGGTCTGCATGAAGAATTTCACTGGCAACTCCCAAACAGACAACCAGAGATTTAAAGGAAACCAATCAACAAATAATTGCAGCCAGGAGAAACTGCACCCAGTCCCAGAACTGAGCACAGACAGAATTAACTCCCTAACTGCCAAAAACAAAGAAACAGCAACTCAGCTGTGAGAAGTCAGAATGTGCAACCGCGACGATCTTCGTGGCGATGCACACATGACACATGGGGATAAAATTTAGCGAGTCTATGAACCTTAAAGACAAATCGGGAACCGTCACACACAAGAGCCGGCCACAGCTTTACCTGTAGTTTTTCAAAATCAACTCCTTAACAATAAAGTAAGAGTCGTAGCACCCTGCATTGTGGGCTATAAATGTATACCCTGAAAATTTCCCGCTGGTAAAGAACAGTAAAAAGTCGTGCGTGCAGCTATCACCTTCAAACTCCCAGGACTGCTCACCACTCAGTGTTGTAGCATAAATGTAATTTGGTATGTGGGTACCTGTCTCCTGCATACATTCAAAATCGTAAAATATATAACAATCTGTCTCGTCCTCCGGTACATAGCGACGCATGTAACAGAGATGGGCGTCAAATTTATTTACACGACTACGACATACGGGGCACCGTAAACCGGCACATTCATGCACGCCCTCTCTATTCCTGAACACAAAGCGATGGCATTCATCACAAAATATTTTAAGCCTGCAGAATGGCGGATCAACCAGAGCTAATTGTTTGTGACGGTCTAAACACTCACTAGAGCGACAATGAACCCGACATACGGGGCAACGCGGGGTTTGTTGTACACCTGTACCCTTCACACAACCCTCTCTTTGGCACGCTTTACAAAAATATTGACATGAATGGGTGTTCTTGCTAGTATACAATGAATTGCAGAGCTCACAAAAGTAATCACCACCGATAAAACCTTTCATATTCTTGATACCGTAGTAGTGATTATCATGGAACAATATGAATACGGTTCTAGCACTAGTTGCATTGTCGGTCTGAAAGTAGCGCCAATCACCGCGACTGTAGTACAGTACTTTAATGGTGACCCCCAAATAGTTCTCAAACGCTGGGATGTCGCTAAAACTCACTAATCGCTCATCTGGGATCCCCAGCGCCGCGTGTATGTTTTTAGAGTGATTCAGTAAAACCGCATCAGCGACATCCGCGTCCTCTATCAGGGCGCACACACTAGCGGCCAAACACAGATTTGTACTGTAATTGTTAAAATCATACAGCCAACGCCTCTTTTGTTTAATGATTCGGCTGCTTGCTATAGATTTCAAGCGTCTTTTTACACCGCCTCGTCGGTTTTTAACGGTAGTGATGACTAGTTTTAGGGAGTTGCTTGCCAAACATTCAGCATTACTTTGAAGTGTGCGAGCAACAGCATTTAAAAAAGATTCAGAATTAAAATCCTCGCGGCTCTGCTTTGTAGTGAAAATGGGGTCTAAAGCGTCGCCACCTTCAAGCCTTAACTGCACAAAATCACCAGGTTCGATATCCCTAATGACTCTATCCAGTAATGACTGAATACTGTCGTGAACAATGTTCACAGCCTCGACAAATAATCGTAGACGCTCCAAATTTACAAACCTAAAATGATCGGTATGTATGCGCGTACTGAAATTACGGTTGTCCCTCTGGTGATGATGGAAGTGTTGTAAAAATACTGTATGGTCTGATCCCCTCACATCATCAGCAGAGTCAGACGCCGCATCATAGGCTTGTGAGCTTTGTGCACCTGCATGGTCAGCATTTTCAGGGACATCATGACTATGTGAGACAGGAGCATCTGTGTGTGGTGGTTCCTGAGTTGATTGTGGTGGTATAGCAGGACAGATGCCTCCACCCAGCCGCCTAGCGCATAGTGCGCGTCGAGCACTGACCAGTAGTTTTAGAGCTCGTTTTATAACTCTGGACCTATTATAACGGGCTGTTTTAGTTGGTTTATGCAGACCCGAACCGATCATATTTAGTCATAATGGATTAGCACCATCTGGTATCTCGGTGTCTACTTGCAACCCGCGAAGCGCGTATAGCTCTGACTTACAGGCATCTGTTGTGACTACTTCAGACAGCAATCTTTCAAAAGTATTACAGAAAAACACTATTTTGGGTAGCCAGATTTTGTAACGTAAGTAACGATCTAACTGCTCCTTAAACACTGTGGCTTCGGCGGGGGCCCACCCAATGGCGTCATACATCTGCGCTGTAGCAATCGCAGATACAGAATTCCCACTGCTAACAGGTACAGAGACCGCAGAATCCGCACTGTTAACAGGTACAGAGACCGCAGAATCCACACTGCTAACAGGTACAGAGACCGCAGAATCCGCACTGCTAACAGGTACAGAGACCGCAGAATCTGCACTGCTAACAGGTACAGAGACCGTAGAATCCACACTGTTAACAGGTACAGAGACCGCAGAATCCGCACTGCTAACAGGTACAGAGACCGCAGAATCCGCACTGCTAACAGGTACAGAGACCGCAGAATCAGCACTGCTAACAGGTACAGAGACCGCAGAATCCGCACTGCTAACAGGTACAGAGACCGCAGAATCCGCACTGCTAACACGCACAGAGGCTGTAGAACCCGTATTGCTAACAGCTACAGAGTCTGTTGTATGAAGCCTAGGCTTTTTACAGTTTTTACACGCTTTATGCTTGGTCGTTAACGCTCTCTTTAACCTCATCACAACATTAACTGGATTAGATACATCAACGTGGGATGTGGTGGGTAAATTAATACCAATATCAATACCCGTGGAATTAGCGGACACAGTTACAGATGGCGGTAAAGGCTGTATAGCATGAGTGGTGCGTATAATGATCGGTTCTACGATGCGCTTCTTACCATCAGCGAGCTGATCAATCTCACGGTCAAGCGCCTCACAAGCCTGTAGGGTTGTGTGATTCATGGCGGAAAACGTGACTGGTGATGTTTCTGAAGTACGCTTAGTTTTCTGCGTGTCTTTACGTGGTCGCTCCTGCACTTCAGAGTATAGTTCAGCGTCATTCACAGCGCTGCTGTATGGTTGCGCGTCGCTTGAATGGGACAGCACGCCAGGCATCAGATAGAACTGCTGTTGCGGCTGTGCTCCAGCAGAACCTATAGGTATATGTAGCGGCGTCAAGAATGGCGCTGCGTGGTTCTCATTGACACGTAGTGGTTGCAGAGGGTTCGTGGTTGTTTTTCTCTCGACTTTAGATTTATCTGTGGATAAGATTGTAGGTGTGTCAATCTGACTTTACAACTACCTTTAAGGAAAGATTCTACATGTAACGGATACGTGCGGAACATCGTGATCCTAGGTGTGACAAGAGTAACATACGATGTATTAAGACTAGAATGATATATCAAAATATACACTTACCGGTTACCGATGATGCCTGCACGATTGTGGCAGTGGTTTCTGGGGCGCATGAGGTGTTCTCCACTAGCAGATGTATATTCTCTTTTGTAAATATCATGCTCCTAGGTTTCACTTTACGCACTATAAATAATAATAATCATTAGAATGGGCATCAACAATTTTCTCCAGCCGTTTGGGCAAAACAGTTTTTTCATACAGAACGCACCTTTATCTTTCTTGACAGCCGCCCGGCTCCGCTTTTTAGGAGCTTTAGAAAATGCTGCGTCTTCTTGGGCTCTGTTAGTGCCAGGGTTCATAGGCATTTCGGGTGAATCCAGCTCCGCTATCATCGCTACATCTGTAAGGAGTTAATATTCACTTACACGCTTAAATTCACATAGTTACGAGTTATATATAGTCGTATATATATATATATATATATATATATATATTATATGTTGTGAATGGGTTTGAGATGAGTTCTGAGCAGAGGCTCCCTCTGGTGGTTACAAGCGGTGCTAGTGAAGATTGTGAGGACTGGGAATCAGGTGTTACTGACTGGTCTTATATAAGGGAGTCATTTTCCCATCAGGGTTGCCGGTGATCAATTGTTCTGGTCTGAATCCTTCTTTCCAGTTTCCCTTGTAGCCTGCTGTGTCGTGTCTGCATCTCCTGCTAACAGATAAGACACTTTCTTCTTTTGTGTTTGTGCTATATTTTTGCATTTTGTCCTGCACTTCTGTGGGGGCCTTCAGGGTCCCCTCCGGGGGCTTTTGCCCTCTCAGTTTAGTTCAGCCACTGAGTTTTGTACTTTTGCTTTTTCCAGTTTTTTCAGTGGCTGCTGTTTTGATTTTGTTACACCAGAGAACTAATTTAGGTGGTAGAGGTCGTGTGATCTCAGGTGATTTTGAAATTAGTAGAGTTGGTGCTTTTCAGGGTTTTCTGGGATTGCAGTAAGTACCCTTCCTATCCTTTTCTATTTAGATAGTTTGGGCCCCAGCGTTTGCTCATACTATTTTCTTTCTGTGTCAGTATTTCCTCTTGTCTAACCGCCATTACATGTTTGGGGGCTTTCTATTATCTTTGGGGTTCTGCTCCGGGGCAGATAGCTTTCCTATTTCTATCTCTAGGTGTAGTTAGTTTCTCAGGCTGTGACGAGGCGTCTAGGACCAACGTAGGAACGCTCCACGGCTGCCTCTAGTTGTGGTGGTTAGTCAGGGTACTGCAATCTCATAGATTCCAACTGCTCTGGTGTATTGCCTTTGTTTACCTGCACTCCTCAGCTACCAAAACATAACATATATATATATATATATATTACAGCCACACAGAAACACAGCGTACCCTCGTTGATTGCCGCTGAAAGGCCGTCCCAGGGCGCACCAACACTAGAACTGCCACAAACGGAACCGGGTAAAATATCGGTCTCGGGGTCCGAATAGTTTAAGGTGGCAAAAACCGCATCAGGCACGTCCCAGCTCATTATACACGGTTCTTAAAGAGTAAAGCAAAAATAATATGCAAAACAACTCTATATATATATATATATATATATATATATATATATATATATAAACACACACACACACAACCACGCATCCACACAAAGTACCAGCGCTGGGTAGTGTCGCCTGACTGCTCACGTTCCACCCATCATTAGCGTTACTACACGATGCCTCGGGTAAGATGCTGTGGCCCGGATCAGAATAGTTCATGGTGCCAAAAACCTCATCAGGTACATCGCAGGTCATTATACTCGCTTCTTAAAGAATAAAGCAAAAATAATATGCAAAACAACTCTATATATCTATATATATATACACACACACACATGCACGCAACCACACAACGTACCCGGTCTGTGTAGTGTCGCCTGACCGCTCACGTTCCAACCATCATTAGCATTACTACACACTGCCTCGGGTAAAATGATGTGGCCAGGATCAGAATAGTTCATGGTGGATGAAATCTCAACAGGTGCGTACACGTTCATTATACACGGATCTTAAAGAATAAAGTGGTATAAAAAATAATGTGCATAACAACGCTTAACTATAATAGCCCGCTGTGTCTATATAATTCAGCCATCTAAAAATAAAATTAACTGTATGAATTTTAGCGTCAATCTACAGTAAATAAATATTCAGCTATTAATCAACACATCCGTGATTGTTATGTTTCAGTAGCTGAGGAGTGCAGGTAAAAAAGGCAATACACCAGAGCAGTTGGAATCTATGGGATTGCAGTACCCTGACTAACCACCACAACTAGAGGCAGCCGTGGAGCGTTCCTACGTTGGTCCTAGACGCCTCGTCACAGCCTGAGAAACTAACTACACCTAAAGATAGAAATAGGAAAGCTATCTGCCCCGGAGCAGAACCCCAAAGATAATAGAAAGCCCCCAAACATGTAATGGCGGTTAGACAAGAGGAAATACTGACACAGAAAGAAAATAGAATGAGCAAACGCTGGGGCCCAAACTATCTAAATAGAAAAGGACAGGAAGGGTACTTACTGCAATCCCAGAAAACCCTGAAAAACACCAACTCTACTAATTTCAAAATCACCTGAGATCACACGACCTCTACCACCTAAATTAGCTCTCTGGTGTAACAAAATCAAAACAGCAGCCACTGAAAAAACTGGAAAAAGCAAAAGAACAAAACTCAGTGGCTGAACTAAACTGAGAAGGCAGAAGCCCCCGGAGGGGACCCAGAAGGCCCCCACAGAAGTGCAGGACAAAATGCAAAAATATAGCAAAAACACAAAAGAAGAAAAAATCTTATCTGGTAGCAGGAGATGCAGACACGACACAGCAGGCTACAAGGGAAACTGGAATGAAGGATTCAGACCAGAACAATTGATCACCGGCAACCCTGATGGGAAAATGACTCCCTTATATAAGACCAGTCAGTAACACCTGATTCCCAGTCCTCACAATCTTCACTAGTACCGCTTGTAACCACCAGAGGGAGCCTCTGCTCATAACCCATCTCAAACCCATTCACAACAGTACCCCCCCCTTGAGGAGGGGTCACCGAACCCTCATTTGAGCAACCAGGTCGGTCAGGATGAGTTCTATGATACGCACGGATAAGTCTCCTAGCATGGATGTCCGAAGCAAACACCCAAGAATTGTCTTCCTGACCATAACCTCTCTATTTAACCAAATACTGGAGTTTCCGTCTAGAAAAACGAGAATCCAATATTTTCTCAACCACATACTCCAGATTGCCCTCAACCAAAACAGGGTCAGGAGGCACAGCAGCAGGAACCACTGGCTCAACAAACCTCTTCAACAAGGACTTGTGGAACACGTTATGGATCTTAAATGTCCCTGGAAGAAGCAAACGAAAAGAAACAGGATTAATAATCTCCATGATCTTATAAGGTCCAATGAACCTAGGCTTAAATTTAGGAGATGCTACTCTCATAGGAATATTCTTTGAGGACAACCAGACCAAGTCCCCCACTTTAAACCGAGGACCATCAGTCCTATGCCGGTTAGCAAACCGCTGGGCCTTCTCCTGAGAGAGGGACAACCTCTCCACTACCTGGTCCCAAATCTGTTGCATACGCTCCACAACAGAGTCAACACCTGGACAGACAGAAGCCTCCGTCTGTCCTGAAGAAAATCGAGGGTGAAACCCAGAATTACAGAAAAACGGAGACATCAAAGTGGCAGAGCTAGCCCTATTATTAAGAGCAAACTCAGCCAAAGGCAAAAAAGAGACCCAGTCATCCTGATCAGCAGACACAAAGCATCTAAGATAAGTCTCCAATGTCTGGTTTGTTCTCTCAGTTTGACCATTGGTCTGAGGATGAAATGCCGAGGAGAAAGACAATTGAACACCCAGTTTAGAACAAAAAGTCCTCCAAAATCTGGAAACAAACTGGACTCCTCTGTCAGACACAATGTTCTCAGGAATGCCGTGTAAACGAACCACGTGCTGAAGGAACAACGGCACCAATTCAGAGGAGGAAGGCAACTTAGGTAATGGCACAAGATGTATCATTTTGGAAAACCTATCACAAATTATCCAGATGGTGGTCATTCTCTGAGAAACAGGAAGATCGGAAATGAAATCCATAGAGATATGGGTCCATGGTCTCTTGGGCACAGGCAATGGCATCAATAAACCACTAGAACGAGAGCAAGGCTTGGAGCGAGAGCAAGTCCCGCAGGACTGCACAAATTCTCTGACATCACGAGACAAGGTAGGCCACCAAAAGGACCGACTAACCAAGTCTCTAGTACCAAAAATTCCGGGATGCCCAGCCAATGCGGAACAATGAATCTCAGACATCACACTCTTTTTCCATTGGTCCGGGACAAACAATTTTCCAACAGGGCAGCGCTCGGGCCTATCCTCCTGACACCCCTCCAGAGCAAGTCTCAAATTGGGCGAGATGGCGGAAAGAACTACACCCTCTTTTAAAATAACAGAAGGATCAGATAACTCAGGAGAGTCCGCAAGGAAACTCCTCGTGAGGGCATCCGCCTTAACATTCTTAGTGCCAGGAAGAAAGGAAACCACAAAATTAAAATGTGTGAAAAACAAGGCCCACCTGGCCTGTCTAGGATTGAGTCGCTTGGCAGATTCCAGATAGACCAGATTCTTATGGTCCGTAAGGACCACCACCTGATGTTTGGCTCCCTCCAGCCAATGTCTCCACTCTTCAAAAGCCCACTTCATGGCCAATAACTCCCGATTACCCACGTCATAATTACGTTCAGTAGGAGAAAATTTTCGAGAGAAAAAGGCACAAGGGTTACTTTTAGAGGTCTCTGGATCTTTTTGGGACAAAACGGCACCTGCCCCAATTTCAGAGGCATCAACCTCCACCTGAAATGGCAGAGAAACATCAGGCTGCCGTAGAACAGGAGCAGAAGTGAATCTCTGCTTAAGTTCCTGAAATGCAGAGACTGCCTCAGGAGGCCAATTCACCACATCAGAACCCTTTCTGGTCAAATCAGTTAATGGTTTAACAATAACCGAGAAATTACCAATAAATTTACGATAAAAATTGGCAAAACCCAAAAATCTCTGAAGAGCCTTTAATGAAGTAGGTTGGACCCAATCACAGATGGCCTGAACCTTGACCGGGTCCATTTCAATAACAGATGGGGACAAAATGAATCCCAGAAATGAGATCCTCTGTACGCCAAAAAGACACTTTGATCCCTTCACATACAGAGCATTCTCTCTCAAAATCTGGAACACAGTTCGAACATGTTTCACATGAGAGTCCCAGTCATTAGAAAAAATCAAGATATCATCCAAATAAACAATCAGAAATTTGTCCACAAAATCCCTGAAAATGTCATTCATGAAGGACTGGAAGACGGAAGGAGCATTAGTGAGCCCAAAGGGCATCACTAGGTACTCAAAATGCCCTTCAGGGGTATTGAATGCTGTCTTCCATTCATCCCCGTGCTTAATGCGAATAAGGTTATACGCCCCCCTGAGGTCAAGCTTGGTAAACCAAGTAGCGTTTTTCACCCTGGAAAACAGGTCAGAAATCAAGGGTAACGGGTATTGATATTTCACAGTAATATTGTTCAAGAGACGATAATCAATACACGGCCTTAATGAACCATCTTTTTTGGCCACAAAGAAAAAACCGGCACCTAAGGGTGAAGAGGATGGTCTGATATGACCCTTCTCCAATGATTCCTTGATATAAGACCGCATAGCGTCATGTTCAGGTACAGACAAGTTAAAAAGGCGACCTTTAGGGAATTTACTACCCGGCACTAATTCAATAGCGCAGTCATAGCTCCTATGGGGAGGCAAGGATGCAGATTTACTTTCGCTAAACACATCAGAAAAATCAAACAAAAAGTCAGAAACATCCTGAGCCTGGGGGGAGGCAGAAAAAACAGGAGTGTTGGTATTAACACATTGGCAGCCCCAACTGGCCACAGACACAGACTTCCAATCCAAAACAGGATTATGAGACTGCAACCAAGGGAAACCCAGCACGATAATGTCATGCAGATTATATAGAACCAAAAATTTGCAGCACTCCTGGTGATCAGGTTCAACCCTCATTATCACCTGAGTAGAAAACTGGGGTTTATTCTCAGCCAAAGGGGTAGAATCGATCCCCAGTAGGGGAATAGACTTCTGTAGGGGTATTAAGGGGAACCCACAACGTTTAGCAAAATCATAATCCATCAGGTTAATAGCTGCCCCAGAATCAACGAAAGCCTGAGCAGAAAATGAGGACAGAGAGCATATCAAAGTGACAGTTAATAAAAACTTAGTCTGAACACTACCCAAGACAACTGAGCGTGCAAAACGTCTTCCCCGCTTAGGGCAGACTGAAATAGCATGAGAGGCATCACCACAGTAGAAACATAACCCATTGCGCTTTTGAAACTCATGACGCTGTGCCCCAGACACCACTCTATCACACTGCATGGTTTCAGGAGCTGGTTCACAAGGCAACACCATTCCACGCATACTTCTCCGCTCACGCAAACGTCTGTCAATTTGAATCGCTAATGACATAGAATCATTGAGACCAGAGGGGACAGGGAATCCCACCATAACATCCTTTACATTATCTGACAGACCCTTCCAGAAAAGGGCCGCCAAGGGGTCGTCATTCCATTTGGTCAGGACTGCCCACCTACGGAATCTCTGACAGTATAACTCAGCGTCATCAAGCCCCTGATTTAATGCCAACAAGGCTTTTTCAGCTTGATCAGTGACATTAGGCTCATCGTACAATAACCCCAAAGCCTGAAAAAACGCATCAACATCACTCAAAACAGGATCCCCAGGTATCAGGGAAAAAGCCCAATCCTGAGGATCGCCGCGCAGGAGAGAGATGATAATTTGAACCTGCTGCACTGCGTTTCCTGAGGACTTAGATTTTAAGGCAAAAAACAATTTACAATTATTATTGAAATTCTGAAACTTAGCTCGATCCCCTAAAAACAAATCTGGCATGGGGATCCTAGGTTCCACAACAGGCAACCCAGCAAGATAGATAGCAATACTGCGAACCTCAGTGGCAAGCTGATCCACACGGCCAGACAACTGTGCAAACTCCATTGGGAGAAAAGATCCTCCCCAGCACCCAGAGATACAGAGGGAAAAAAAAAATGCAACAAACAGAAAAATATCTCTGACAACTCTGACAACCTTTTTTTCTATCACAATATTTTTTCCCTTCTGTGAGTACCATACAATTTTCAATTTTTAGGCCGGTGATACTGTTATGTTTCGGTAGCTGAGGAGTGCAGGTAAAAAAGGCAATACACCAGAGCAGTTGGAATCTATGGGATTGCAGTACCCTGACTAACCACCACAACTAGAGGCAGCCGTGGAGCGTTCCTACGTTGGTCCTAGACGCCTCGTCACAGCCTGAGAAACTAACTACACCTAAAGATAGAAATAGGAAAGCTATCTGCCCCGGAGCAGAACCCCAAAGATAATAGAAAGCCCCCAAACATGTAATGGCGGTTAGACAAGAGGAAATACTGACACAGAAAGAAAAAAGAATGAGCAAACGCTGGGGCCCAAACTATCTAAATAGAAAAGGACAGGAAGGGTACTTACTGCAATCCCAGAAAACCCTGAAAAACACCAACTCTACTAATTTCAAAATCACCTGAGATCACACGACCTCTACCACCTAAATTAGCTCTCTGGTGTAACAAAATCAAAACAGCAGCCACTGAAAAAACTGGAAAAATCAAAAGAACAAAACTCAGTGGCTGAACTAAACTGAGAAGGCAGAAGCCCCCGGAGGGGACCCAGAAGGCCCCCAAAGAAGTGCAGGACAAAACGCAAAAATATAGCAAAAACACAAAGAAGAAAAAAATCTTATCTGGTAGCAGGAGATGCAGACACGACACAGCAGGCTACAAGGGAAACTGGAATGAAGGATTCAGACCAGAACAATTGATCACCGGCAACCCTGATGGGAAAATGACTCCTGATTCCCAGTCCTCACAATCTTCACTAGTACCACTTGTAACCACCAGAGGGAGCCTCTGCTCAGAACCCATCTCAAACCCATTCACAACACGTGATATATTATTAAAACAAATAAAGTTCAAGTATGAAAACACTGGTAAGTTATTCATGCAAATACTACACAAACTTAAATATAATTGAAACTAAATCCATAAAGATACTCACTTTAGGTCTGTTCAGCTCGGACTTGTGTTCTGTGAGGTTTGAAGCCTTACAGGTGAGAGTTGTATCGCTTGTGAGCAGGGCTGTATTTATTAGTGGTAACAGAGAGAACACGCCCTCTGTCAATACCATGAACTGCTAGACAGAAAAAATCTATTAATGTTTTACAGAGCCATCATGCCTGCTAAGCGCGTTGAAACAATATTAAAGAAGCAATATTTCACACCCGAAGCCCCGGTATCATTCAGTGGCATTACAAATCTATACAGATCGGTCAGAACGCGTGGTATAAAACAACACGAGGTGATCGATTGGCTGAATAAACAAGATGCTTACACCCTTCATAAGCCTGTAAGGACAAGATTCCCCAACAATAAGATTTTTGTCGCGGACGTTGATTCGCAGTGGCAGGCTGATTTGGTTAGCTTAATTGAATATTCTAGGGAAAATGACGCCGTGAAATATCTATTGACCGTGATAGACGTACTATCCAAACACGCCTGGGTCGCCGCCTTGCCCAACAAAACCGGCGCGTCTGTAGCTCGTTCGTTCGAGTTATTATTTGAAAGCGACCGACGTACGCCGCAGAAACTACAGACGGATCGTGGCAAAGAATTTATGAATTCACACATGAAGCGTTTTTGTAAAATGCATAAAATTCACCATTTTTTCACCAACAATAGCGTAAAAGCCGCTATAGTTGAGCGATTTAATCGTACATTAAAAACGCGTATGTGGCGTTATCTGACGAAACATAATACCTTTAGGTATATCGATATTTTACCAGGTTTGGTGCACAGTTACAACCACACCTTTCACACCACGATACAGACACGGCCGTGCGATGTGACAAAGCAGAACTCGTTACAGATATCGAAAAATATTTATAGCGGTATCGTGGCTAAAAAGCGTATTAAGCCATCTTTAAAAATCGGAGATCATGTCAGAATATCCCGTTTTAAGAACCCTTTTACGAAGGGTTATGAGCAAACATTCAGCGAGGAGATATTTTTAATTAGCGCCATTTCCAATAAATTTCATAAACCTCTCTATAAAATTAACGACTTAGCGGGCGACGCTATCGAGGGATCATTTTATAAGGAGGAGCTGCAAAAAATACATTTCAATGAAAACCGCGTCTACCGCGTTGAGACGATTTTGAGAAAAAAAAGTGTCAGGGGGGCGATTCATTGCTATATTAAATGAAAAGGTTATCCTGATAAATTTAATTTGTGGGTACCCGCGTCGGTGCTGACGGACATATAACCATGGAATCCGAATCCTTCTTTATCACCCTTCCATCCAACGCTTCTGGCGATATATATCCGGAAAACACAATCGCCGAGTATACCACAAAATTATCTAAGCCCGTTCAGCTTTCAGGACAGTACGAAGTTGCACTAACTGAGATTCAATACCCCCATACATGGTACACGTTTGAGCGGGGTGAAGGGAATTTCTATATAGGCAAACGGGGGGATGTGCTGAAGGAATATTATGTAAAGCCAAGTTTTTATAACACAATAGGCGACCTCATACGCGCTATTAATGAGAGAATTGATATTTTGAAGATTACCAGTGACGGATTTAAGCTGCGCTATGACGAAGTGAGGAGGAGTGTTACCCTACCGGATTCCCCCACGATACAGTTTGCACCGGGTCAGAAATTGGGGCATATTTTAGGCCTCCAGCCATACATCGAGGCGCATGATAATAGCCAGCCTGAGCGGAAGAAGATTTATGCCGATATAAAAGCTGGTTTTTATACATTATTTATTTACAGCGACATCATCCAGCATCAGCTTGTGGGCAGCAGCTACGTACAACTTCTGAGAACGGCGCAAATAAGCGGGAAGAGCGGTGAAATTACCACGCTTCAATACACACGACCCGATTACGTGCCCTTATGCAAGCATCATTTTGATTCTGTAACAATCTCCATCTTATCGGACCAGGGCACTCCCGTTAAATTCAAGTACGGAAAGTGTATTGTGAGACTACATTTCCGGAAGAGACGCGATTAGCACGCTAGAAAATGGTGGCTCAGAGGCCGTACGGGGACCCAGCTGTTTATGCCCGCTACTATATTGCACAGTCGGGGCATGGATTAGAGGGGTTCAGCGGGAGCGAGTACATGTACGGATCGGGTCTGGCGGGGTTATTTAAAGGCTTATTTCGGCGTGCTGTACCGCTTTTCAGAAGAGGCTTAGAATTGGTAAAACCACACGGAAGACGGCTGTCAAAAACATTGCTAAAGACGCCGTCACATCTGTCTCGTCAGCGCTTATGAATCGTATAAATACACAGCCCGAGCAAGGTGGCGCGGGTCTAGTTTATGTTGCTAAAAATCGCATAAAAGAAAGCATCGCTCATGCGCCGCTTTACCCCCGATCCTCATGAATAAAAAAACAACCAAGCGTCGACCCCGTCAGAAACGAGTGAGACGTACTGCTGAGGACATCTTCTGATCAGCATGGCTTTCCTGCACGATGCTTCTGTAGAGTGCGCTAAATCTGAACTGGATATTTTTGACATACCGCCGACACAGACGAGTATAGAGAAATCCCTATTTGTAGAAGTTCAGCCGGTTGCCGCTCTGACGGATAATGCCCCGCTGGAATTTTTCATATCGGGTAGCGGGGATTATTATTACGACCTGAATAACACCCTGCTGTACATAAATTGTCGCATCGTCAAACAGGATAATTCGAATATCGCCGATGATGCCCGTGTAGCTCTAATTAACTATCCTCTTGCTACTCTCTTTAATCAGGTCGATATTACTCTGGGGGACCGAGTTATCTCACAATCGGACAATCTCTACAGCTATAGAGCATACATAGAGACTCTCTTAAATTACAGTTCACAGACGCTGTCCTCGCAATTTACTGCCGGATTGTTCTATAAAGACACAGCTGGTCACCATAATGACCGAAGCTTGGATGGCCCAAATGCTGGATTTATTAAAAGAGCCGCTGCAACCCACCGCTCCAAACCCCTGGACCTTATGTGACGGGGCTTAAGACTGTATGCTATCTTGAATCAAAGCAATCGATCCTTGGCTAGATCAACATTCTTTGTCCTATTCAACATGAAAGGGCCAAGCACTCCCTACTCATTAAAGACGTGTGCAGGTACTGTGACAACAGCAGGTAGGAAACCTACTGACTACCAAATTGAGTACTTAGACTGACAATTCTGCCTACCACTGCCTACTATCATCGAGTGTAATCAGATTCCAGACAACAGATCTGAAATACCTATGCCAGATGTGGCAATCCATCACGCTCACTTAAAATGCATAGCACACCTCATACCGGAACTCGACCATCAGGCCCAGATAATTCTGCTGTTGGGGAAAGACATCCTGCTGGTTCATAAAGTGAGATGTCATATCAATGGACTCCACAATGCTCCCTAGGCCCAAAAGCTAGACCTAGGATGGGTCATAATAGAAAATGTATGCATGGGACGCATGCACGCCCCATCTTCTGTGACAAGCATGCTGACAAATACATTGGAGAAAGGATGCCCATCTCTGTTTCAACCTTGTAACAACGAATTCCATGTCAGAGAACAACCACACAGCATTCAACTACCTAATCATCTAATAGACTTTACTCATGACAGCAGTATTGTGTCAGGAAGCTATGAGGATTAGTTAGGGTGCACAGTCTTCCAGAGAACTAAGCAAGACAACCAAGTGGCAATGTCAGTAGAGGACAAGTTGTTCTTAGAGGTAATGGACAAGGGACTTGTTAAAGATGAGACCAACAGCTGGGTTGCACCTCTTCCCTTCAGAACCCACAGACCACGTCTACCGAACAACAGAAATCAGGCATTAAAACATTTCTCCTCTTTCAAACATAATCTGCAAAGGAAGCCAGAGATGAAAGATCACTTTTTCTCCTTCATGTCAAAGATTTTTGAGAATTGTCATGCAGAGCTAGCTCCCACTCTCAAAGACTCTGAAGAATGCTGGTTCATACCCATGTTTGGAGTATACCACCCTAAGAAACCAGGCCAAATTAGAGTGGTGTTTGACTCCAGTGCTAAGTTTGACGATATCTCACTGAATGATGTTCTACTGACAGGACCAGACCTCAATAACAAACTGCTGGGAGTACTTATGCATTTCCATAAGGATTCCATTGCTTTCATCACTGACATCCAGCAAATGTTCCATTGTTTCCTTGTGAGAGAGAGACAGGAACTTCCTAAGATTCTTCTGGTATAAACACAATGATCCTGCTAAAGAAGTCACAGATAAACAACATAATCTCGGGTCAAGATACATCAATCACAATATATATGTGAAAATGTGACTGTTACCACCTAAACAGTCATGGACAATGCCCCTATGGAACTCCAAAAACATATATGCAACACTAAAGAAAGATCGGAGTAAAAATACCATAACCAGACAGTAAATATCTAATAGATAAGAGTTTATTTCAAATGGGGTGGTACAATAAGCGAAAGTTTAAATGCCAAAATTATCCAATAATAGTGAAAAAGACATGCATAACACAGCGGTCACGGCAGACATGTGTCTACTGCATGATGTTAATAAGACCTACACATAAACACAAGCTGGTAAACAATGGAACATTATTATCTCATAGAGTATACTCAAATAGTGATAGAAAGTTGATATATGTCCATTCCTGCATAATAGGTTTCCCAGAAAAATGCCTCCATAGTAAAAAAACTCTTAAAGTGCTGGTGCAATTCAAATCCTCATAGTCCCATGCTGATGTGGCAGTGTAGGAACGCGCCCCTATGCGCGTTTCGCAGTCGCTTCCTCGGGGTCAAAGATGTATAGAAAGACCCCTCATTGTGCCCTTAAATATCTGGTAGATGACTGGAGAATAAGATCCACCTGTGAATACCGTGCCCAGGACCTCCCACGATATCACATCGGCGGTGCGATCCACTGGTGCACCTGAATGACGTCAGTAGAGCAAAACACCGCCGGGAGACACCACGAGAGGACGCAGGGCACGACAACACCCGGCGCATGCGCAGTCCATATCGGGCGATGACGGCCATCTTAGGACTGAGAAAGGTGCCCACAGTGTATAGAGCGGCCCTTCAGTGTCCAGATCAGCTTGGAGCAGGTCAAACACGGCGCTATATAGCGGCACCATTGTAGCCCATATAATTGTGGCATGGCTCCCGCAATGGGCATAAGCATATAAGTTCATCTTCATATATTTTTGAGGCCGCCCGATGAGGTGAAGGACGTGGTTTTCACATGGTTCCTGCAGGCTAGGCAACGCCCACATGGAAAGAATCCAGTTCTTTTCTCCCTTGTACTGAAGGGGGATCTAAACTTAGCTACGTAGTGGTTGGACACAAGTGTGTCCCTAAGATTTTTACCCCGTCTCGCCATC
>JARQOD010003187.1:0-19005 GCA_033576555.1 Oophaga sylvatica | reverse complement strand
ATCTGAGGATAGGGCGAAAGGCTTTGTTTCAAGAGAGGATCTGTCATCAAGACTGACCAGTGTTTTCGCAATATGTTGCTCATATTGTCCCACTTCTGATTATAAGTATAGATGTACCGTATTACATAGTAACATAGTTATTAAGGTTGAAGGAAGACTTTAAGTCCATCTAGTTCAACCCATATCCTATCCTAACCTACCCTAACATGTTGATCTAGAGGAAGGCAAAAAAAACCCAAGTGGCAAACAGTAAGCTTCACATTGGGGAAAAAAATTCCTTCCCGACTCCACATACGGCAATCAGACTAGCTCCCTGGATCAACGCAGTATCTAGGAAACTAGTGAATATAGCCTGTAATATTATACTTTTCAAGAAAGGCATCCAGTCCCTTCTTAAATTTTAGTAAGGAATCACTCATTACAACATTAGACAGCAGAGAGTTCCATAGTCTCACTGCTCTTACAGTAAAGAATCTGCGTCTGTGATTATGGCTAAACCTTCTTTCCTCCAGACGTAGAGGATGCCCCCTTGTCCCCGTCACAGGTCTAAGAGTAAAAAGATCATTAGAAAGGTCTTTGTACTGTCCCCTCATATATTTATACATTGTAATTAGTGTTGAGCATTCCGATACTGCAAATATCGGGTATCGGCCGATATTCGCTGTATCGGAATTCCGATTCCGAGTACCGATATTTTCGTCATATCGGATACCGGAATCGTAATTGTCCTGTCACTGTCAGTGTCCGTCGGTCGGGTCTGTCAGGAGTCAGCGGCACTTACCCGGCAGAAGATCTCCGGTGGTCTCGTCCTGGACTGCTTGATGGCCGCCATCATCTTCTCCCTGGCGGTCACATGCAGTTTCTCGCGATAACTGCAGTGACTGCCGGGTAATCGCGGCCGTAAAGCAGTCCGATGACGTCACCTGCCGGGGAAGCTGGTAATCAGCTGTGCTGCGTCGGGATGTCAGGCTCTGCCTGGCATTCCGATGTAGCAGAGCTGGATCATCGTGGGACCCTCGTTACTATGGACTGCGTCGGACAGGTGGTATACTGTTGGTTTTGTTTTTTTCTTTTTTTACAGGAGATCGATGGCGTCGCAGGAATGAGAGAGTAATAAAAGAAATGAAAACTGTGTTGTCTCTTTTATTTCATTAAAATACTTTTTTCTTGCTGTGTCTTTTTTTTAAACATTTAAAAACTTTGGGATTAATAATGGATCGGTGTCTTATTGACGCATCTCCATTATTAATCGGGCTTATTGTCACCGTGCAATCAACGGTGACATTAACCCCTTATTACCCCGCTTGCCACCGCTACAGCGCAAGTGGGAAGAGCCGGGTAAAGTGCCACAATTGGCACATCTTTTGATGCGCCAAATGTGGGGCTGCTGTAGCCTGGTATTATCAGGCTGTTGAGGGCCAAAATCCATGAGCCTTGACAGTCTTTTAATACCAGGCCGCAGCAGTCTGCATTTTACTTGACTGGTTAACAAAAATAGGGGGACCCCTACGCCATTTTTTTTTTCGAGGGGATCCCCTACTTTTGTTAACTAGCCAAGATATGCAGACTGCTGTGGCCTGGTATTATCAGGCTGGCAAGGTCCATGGATCTTGGCTCCTTAACAGCCTGAAAAACCAGGCCTCAGCAGTCAGCTTCATCTGGCTGGTTAACAAAAATGGGGGGACCCCACGCCAATTTTTTTCGAGGGGATCCCCTATTTTTGTTAACCAGCCAAGATATGCAGACTGCTGTGGCCTGGTATTATCAGGCTGGCAAGGTCCATGGATCTTGGCTCCTTAACAGCCTGAAAAACCAGGCCTCAGCAGTCTGCTTCATCTGGCTGGTTAACAAAAATGGGGGGTGTCACGCTGTCTAGCAGATGTATAAATATATAATGTCAGTAATCTATCAAGTGGGACAACATACTATCTAACATATAAGTAGGTAACATTAACATGTATATATAGCATAGTATTACCTGACATAATATCCTGTGAGTCAATACTGAATCCTTTTCACGCTGTCTCTGGCTAGAGGTGGACCGGGGTCTATGCTGACCCTAAACTGGGGTCCTGACTAGTCCCTCTACCTGGAGGTACTGTTAATGGTACAGAGGTCCAGGCCACCAGCGTAAACCCTGTCTCCTACTAATCCCTGACCACTGTAATTTAGTCCTTAGAAGGACCCTGATTACCACCAAAGGGAATGGACAGGTAAAGTTTAACAAACAGTATAGACAAACGAGACAGACAGGGGATAAAGTAAATACTGTCTTTCATACAACATATAAACACAGAGGGAACACCAAAGGTCTAGGAGATAAACTATAAGCAAGGAGGGGATGAACAACAAAAGAGCTCTTAGCTTAAAGTGTATGCCACACTAAACAATATCGCTAACGGGATCGCTAAAAACGTCACTATTTAGCGATGCCGTTAGCGATATTGTTCAGTGCGGCAGCTTCCAGCGACGAGCTTCCTGCTGTGATCTCGCTCGTCGCTGGAATCGCTCCGGACCCTATTTCATCGCTGGCGCTCCCCTGGGTAAGTATCTAATCGCTGTGTGGCACCTTTTCTTAGCGATTTAGCGGTACTTTTGTACCGCTAAAGTCGTTAAGAAGATCGCTAACGGCGATAGCGTCGTTAACTATATCGCTAAATGTGGCCGCATTTAGCGATATAGAAACAATCCCGCTAGCGATCTCATTAGTATGCAACGCTAACGAGATCGCTAGCGGGATAGCTTAGTGTGGCAGTACCTTAAGTCTTCTCAGAACCGATCCTATCTGCAGTCTGTATGAATGCTTTCACCGGCATCTAACACCCAGACTGGCAGGGATATAAAGGAAGCTAATTAGAACATAATCAAAAGCAGCCGGGCGAGGCTGGACCTAGTCTTAGCAAAGAGCTAGGTAAAATTAACTCTCTCATTACCAAACACAAAGTAACAGCAACTCAGCTGCAAGAAGTCAGAATGTGCAATCGCGACGATCCTCGTGGCGATGCACCCATGACAGTACCCCCCCTTCTACGAGGGGCCTCCGGACCCTCAGGGCCAGGTCTGCCCGGGTAAGTTGTGTGGAAGGTCCGAACCAATCGATCTGCGTTAACCTCCGACGCAGGGACCCACGTCCTCTCCTCAGGACCATACCCCTTCCAATGAACCAGGTACTGAAGGGACCGACGATTCAGACGTGAGTCAATGATCTTCAACACCTGAAACTCCAAGCTACCATTGACCACCACCGGAGGAGGCAGAGGCGACGGTATAACTGGCGCCACGTACCTTTTAAGCAACGATTTGTGGAACACATTGTGGATTTTAAACATAGGAGGGAGGTCCAGACGAAATGCCACAGGATTAACTATAGAACTGATCCTGTATGGACCGATGAACCTGGGACCCAGTTTCCAGGAGGGAACCTTGAGTTTTATATTCTTGGTAGACAACCACACCAGATCGTTCACACCTAGGTCCGGACCAAACACTCTCCTCCTATCAGACCTCCGCTTGTAACGGTTCCCCATAGCACTCAGACCATTCAGCACTCCTCTCCAAAACGGAAGCAAGTGACGACGAGAATCGTTCCTCCTCAGAAACCCCAGATGGACGGGTTTGTGGGGTCTTAGAGCGAGCACAAACTCCACAGGACGTGACAAATTTTATTACCTCTTTATTTAAGTTAGGCCACCAAAACCGGCGAGAAAGGAGATCTACAGTTGCTTTACTCCCTGGATGTCCTGCTAAAGCAGAACTATGATGTGCCTCGATAACTTTTTGTCTTAACTGATTAGGAACAAACAGTCTCCCTGGAGGTCCTACAGGAGTGTCCCCCTGAGCCTCCAACACCTCCTCCTCAAGCTCAGAGCACACAGCCGACACCACCACTCCCTCCTGCATAATAGGAACCGGGCCATCCGTCTTTCCGGCCCCTGGGACACTATGAGATAAGGCATCAGGAAGCAATTTTATTGAGCAGTCATACGTGCGATGAGGAGGTAACTCTTGACACCCCTCCTCTGAGAACATCTCCCCAAAGTCCTCCAGAAAAGGAGGCAAAGTCTTAGGCACGACCGCACCGATGACCGTGTTCATGCAGTTATTCTTGCAAAATTCACCCCACTGGCTTATCTTTCTGGATTACCAATCAATCACTGGGTTATGTTTAGTCAACCAAGGAAGTCCCAACACAATAGGAGTAGGAAGACCCTCCAACACATAACAAGACAACCGTTCTTTATGTATTGCCCCTACTCGAAGGTCTATGCTATGAACAGCTTGTACAAAGCTACCTTGACCGAGAGGTCTGGCGTCAATAGAAAGTATAGGGATCGGTTTGGCCAATACACTCAGTTGCATACCTTGCACCTGGGCAAACCGAGCGTCCACCATATTAGCCCCAGACCCACTATCAAGAAGAACAGAAATCCTCTCAACTCTCGCACCAACCACCACCTCCGCAGGCACGAGAAATTGAGACGGACCCGGGGACGAAATACCTACTCCCAGGTTGTCGTCCACCACACAACCTGGGATTAACAGTTTTTCGGTGACTCCTTTGCTCAATGAGGCACGGGAGGGACACCCCCCAACAAAATGCCCCTCTCTCCCGCAGAAGAAACCAAAAAAAAAAGGGTCCGGGAATTCACACGATTAGCGTACCCAGCAGGGGCGGGCCCGTCGCTGTGTGTCACAATAACAGACTGCTGGCGGGTCCTTTTTCGTCACAAATCGTCCCGCTTCAGCGATCTCACTAGCACCCTTTTTTATTGTACGGGTTTTAAAGACGTATGCAAACTTAATAAAAGCAATCCCCCCTTGGGCTAGATCAACATTCTTTGTCCTTTTCAACAAAAAGGGGGCCAAGCACCCCCAACTCATTAAAGACGTGTGCAGGACTGTAAAACCAGCAGGTGGGAAAACCCAAACTGACTACCAAATTGAGTACTTAGACTGACAATTCTGCCTACCACTGCCTACTATCATCGAGTGTAATCAGTTTCCCCCGACAACAGTTTGAAATACCAAAGCCAGATGTCAATCCCATAAAGGCTCATTTTAAAATTTAAACCCCCAAAAACCTCATACCGAATTTTCCCCCCAAAACAGGCCCAAAAAATTTCCCTTTTTGGGGAAAGACATCCTGCGGGTTTTCATAAAGTGAGATTTCTTTTTCAATGGACCCACACTGCCCCTAGGCCCCAAAAGCTGACCTAGGATGGGCCCATAAAAAGAAAATGTATGCATGGGACCATGCACGCCCCATCTTCTGTGACAAGCAGCTGACAAATACATTGGAAAAAGGGAAAGCCCACTCTTTTTCAACCTTTAACAACAAAACCCCTGTAAAGAGAACAACCACACAGAAATTCAAAAACCCTAATCAAAAAATTTAACTTTACTCATGACAGCAGTATTGTGTCGGGAAAAGCTAGAGGATTAGTTGGGGTGCAAAAGCTTCCAGAGAACTAAGCAAGACAACCAAGTGGCAATGCCCAGTAGAGGACAAGTTGTTCTTAGAGGTAATGGACAAGGGACTTTTTAAAAATTTTTGAGACCAACAGCTGGGTTGCCCTCTTCCCTTCAGAACCCACAGCCCCCACGTCTACCGAACAACAGAAATCAGCAAAAAAACATTTCCCTCTTTCAAACATAATCGAAAAAGGAAGCCAAGATAAAAAAACACTTTTTCTCCTTCATGCAAAGATTTTTGAAAAATTGTCATGAAAGAGCAAAACTCCCACCTCAAAGACTCTGAAGAATGCTGGTTCATACCCATGTTTGGAGTATACCACCCTAAAAAACCCGGGGGCCCCAAAAAAGAGGGGTTTAAACCCCCAAAGTGCTAAGTTTGACGATATCTCACTGAATGATGTTCTACGACGGGACCAGACCTCAAAACAAATGCGGGGAGTACTTATCATTTCCAAAAGGGATTCCATGCTTTCATCACTGACCCTCCAGGAAAAATTTTCCATTGTTTTCCCTTTTGAGAGAGAGACAGGAACTTCCCAAGATTCTCTGGTAAAACACAATGAATCCTGCTAAAGAAGTCACGATAAACAACAAATCTCGGTCAAAAAACATCAATCACAATATATATGTGAAAATGTGACTGTTACCACCTAAACAGTCATGGGGCCAAACCCCCAAGGGGAAATCCCAAAAACAAATATGCAACACTAAAGGGAAAAATGGGGGAAAAAAAAACCAAAACCAGACAGTAAAAAATCTAAAAAATAAGAGTTTATTTTAAATGGGGGGGTTTTCAATAAGCAAATTTTAAAAAAGCCAAAATTATCCAATAATAAGGGAAAAAAACAAAGCCTAACACAGCGGTCACCCCGGGAGACAGTGCTACTGAAAGATGTTAATAAGGGCCAAAACAAAAACACAAGCTGGTAAACAATGGAACAAAATTAACCCCATAGAGTTTTTAAAATCAAAAAGGATAGAAAGTTGATATATGTCCAAATTTTGCATAATAGTTTTTTCCCCGAAAAATGCCCCATAGTAAAAAAAAATCTTAAAGGCGGGGGCAATTCAAATCCTCATAGTCCCATGCTGATGTGGCAGTGTAGGGAAAGCGCCCCAAAAGCGCGTTTCGAAATCCCCTTCCTCGGGGGTCAAAAAATGTATAGAAAGACCCCTCAAGTGCCCTTAAATATCTGGAAAAAGACTGGAAAAATAAGATCCACCAGTGAATACCGTCCCAGGACCTCCCACGACTAACAATCGGCGGGGCAAACCACTGGGGGAAACCCGAAAAGACGTCAGTAGAGCAAAACACCGCCGGGAGACCCCCACGAGAGGGCGCAGGGCACGACAACACCCGGGGCATGCCAGGCCATATCGGGCGATGACGGGGCCCCTTTTGGACCCGAGAAAGGTGCCCACAGTGTATAAAAGCGGCCCTTCAGTGTCCAATCAGCCCTTTGGGGCAGTCAAACACGGCGCAAAAATAGCGGCACCATTGTAAACCCAAAAATTGTGGCATGGCTCCCGCAAAGGGCAAAAGGGATATAAGTTCATCTTTATATATTTTTGAGGCCGCCCGATGAGGTGAAGGAAAGTGGTTTTTACATGGGTTTCCCGCAGGCTAGGCCCAAAGCCCACATGGAAAAAAATCCAGTTCATTTCTCCCTTTTACTGAAGGGGGATCAAAATTAGCTACGTTTGTGGGGGGACACAAGTTTGTCCCTAAGAATTTTTTTCCCCGTCCGCCATCATCCCGAGGGTAGGGCGAAACCCTTTTTTTTCAAGAAAGGCACCACCCCTTCTTAAATTTTAGTAAGGAACCCTCATTACAACATTAGACAGCAGAGAGTTCCATAGTCTCACTGCTCTTACATAAAAAATCGCGCTTGGATTTGGCAAAACCTTCTTTCCTCCAGAGTAAGAGCCCCCTTGTCCCCGTCACGGGTCTAAGAGTAAAAAGACATTAAAAGCCCCTTTGTACTGTCCCCTCATATATTTAAAAATTTAATTAGTTTTGAGCATTCCATACTGCAAAAACGGGTATCGGCCGATTTTCGCGTACGGAATTTCCTTTCCGAGTACCGTATTTTCTCATAGGGAAAAACCCGGGAATCGAAATTTGTCCGTCACGCATGTCCGTCGGTCGGGCTGTCAGGGGTGGGGCACTTACCCGAGAAGTTTCCCTTGGCCCGCCCTGGACTGCTTGATGGCCGCCACACTTTCCCTGGCGCCCCAAAGCTTTTTTTCCTCCATAACTCAGTGACTGCCGGGTAATCCGGGGCCCCGTAAAGCGTCCATGACTCACCCCGGGGAAAGCTGGTAATCAGCGTGCTGCGTCGGGATGTCAGGCTCTGCCTGGCATTCCGATGTAGCAGAGCTGTCATCGTGGGACCCTCGTTTCTATGGACTGCGTCGGAAGGGGGTATCTTTGGTTTGTTTTTTTTTTTTTTTTTACAGGAACGATGGGGTCGCAGGAATGAGAGAGTAAAAAAGAAAAGAAAAATTGTTGTCTCCCTTTATTTTTATTTAAAAACTTTTTTCTTGCTGTGTCTTTTTTTTTAAAAAATTTAAAAACTTTGGGGTTAATAATTGGGTCGGGTCTTATTGACGCATCTCCCCTTATTAATCGGGCTTATTGCACCGGGAATCAACGGTGACATTAACCCCTTATTACCCCCTTTCCACCGCTACAGCGCAAGTGGGGAAAAGCCGGGGAAAGTGCCACAATTTGGGACATCTTTTGAGCCCAAAAAGTGGGGGGTGCTTAGCCGGTATTATCAGGCTGTTGAGGGCCAAAATCCATGAGCCTTGACAGTCTTTTTAAAACCAGGCCGCAGCAGTCTCATTTTACTTACTGGTTAAAAAAAATAGGGGGACCCCTACGCCCTTTTTTTTTTGAGGGTCCCCAACTTTTGTTAAATACCCAAAAATGCAGACGCTGTGGCCTGGTATTATCAGGCTGGGGAAGGGCCAAAGGACTTGCTCCTTAACACCTGAAAAACCAGGCCTCACAGTCAGCTTCATCTGCTGGTTAACAAAAAAAGGGGGACCCCCCCGCCAATTTTTTTTCGAGGGGTCCCCTATTTTTGTTAACCAGCCAAGATAGCGACTTCTGTGGCCTGGGATTACAGGGGGCAAGTCCATGGACTTGGCTCCTTAACAGCCTGAAAAAAAAGGCCTCAGAGCTGCTTCATCTGGCTGGTTAACAAAAAAGGGGGGGGTTTCCCCTGTCTAGCAGATGTAAAATATATAATGTCAGTAATCTATCAAGTGGGACCATACTATCTAACATATAAGTAGGTAAAATTAACATGTATAATGCAAGTATTACCTGACATAATATCCTTGATCAAACTGAAACCTTTTTACGCTGTCCTGGCTAGAGGACCGGGTCTATGCTGACCCTAAAAATGGGGGGCCGATATCCCTCTAAAAATGGAGGTACTGTTTAAGGTACAATCCAGGCCACCAGCGTAAACCCGTCTCCCACTAACCCTGACCACGTAATTTAGTCCTTAGAAAGGGCCCTATTACCACCAAAAGGGGAAAGGACAGGTAAAGTTTAACAAACAGTATAGCAAACGAGACAGACAGGGGATAAAGAAATACTGTCTTTTATACAACATATAAACACAGAGGGAACACCAAAATCTAGGAATAAACTAAACAAGGAGGGGATGAACAACAAAAAAGCTCTTAGCTTAAAGTGTATGCCACACTAAACAATACGCTAACGGGTCGCTAAAAAACTCACTATTTAGCGATGCCGTTAGCGATATTGTTCAGCGGCAGCTTCCAGCGCGAGCTTCCTGCTGTGTCTCGCCGTCGCTGGAATCGCTCCGGACCCTTTTTCATCGCTGGCCCCTCCCCGGGGGAAAGTATCTAATCGCTGTGTGGCACCTTTTCTTACGTTTAGCGGTACTTTTGTTCCGCTAAAGCTTAAAAGATCGCTAACGGCGATAGCTCTTTAAACTATATCGCTAAATGTGGCCGCTTTTGCGAAAAAGAAACAACCCGCTGCGATCTCTTTGTATGCAACGCTAACGAGATCGCAGCGGGTAGCTTATGTGGCAGTACCTTAAGTCTTTCAAACCGATCCTATCCATCTGTATGAATGCTTTCACCCCGGCATCTAACACCCAGACGGGCAGGGAAAAAGGAAGCTAATTAGAACATAACAAAACACCGGGCAGGCTGGACCTATCTTAAAAAGAGCTAGGAAAAATTAACCTCTCATACCAAAAACAAATAACAGAAAACTCAGCGCAAGAAGTCAGAATGTGCAATCGCACGATCCCGTGGCGAGCACCCATGACATACCCCCCCTTCTACGAGGGGCCCCCGGGACCCTCAGGGCCGGGCTCCCCGGGGTAAGTTGTGTGGGGGGGCCGAACCAATCGATCTGCTTTAACCTCCGACCAGGGACCCACGTCCTCTCCAGACCATACCCTTCCAATGAACCGGGACTAAAGGGAAAACCACGATTCAGACGTATCAATGACTTAAAAACACCGAAACCCCAAAGCTACCTTTGACCACCACCGAGGAGCAGAGGCACGTAAAAAAGGGCCCCACTACCTTTTAAGACGATTTGGGAACCATTGTGGTTTTTTAAACATAAGGAGGTCCAACGAAACCACGTTTAACTAAAACTGATCCTGTGGGGACCAGAACCTGGACCCATTTCCGGGGGGGAAACCTTTGAGTTTTATATTCTTGGTAGAAACCACACCAGATCGTTCACACCTGTCCGGACAACACTCCCTCCTACGACCCCGTTTAAAAACGTTTCCCCATACATCAACCCCCCCTCTCCAAAACGGAAGCAAGTGACACGAGAATCTTCCCCCCCCAAAACCCCCCCAGAGGAAAGGGGGTTTTGGGGGGGGTTTTTAGAGGGCACAAACCCACGGGACGTACAAATTTTATTACCTTTTATTAATTTAGGCCCCCAAAAACCGGGCGAGAAAGGAGATCTACAGTTGCTTTACTCCCTGGATGTCCTGCTAAAGCAAAATATTGTCCTCGAAAACTTTTGTCTAAAAAGATTAGGAACAAACATCCCCTGGGGGGCCAAAAGGGGGTTCCCCCCACAGACCCGACAGACGGACACTGACAGTGACAGTGACATCCCGATTCCGGTATCCGATAAGACGAAAATATCGGAACTCGGAATCGGAATTCCGATACAGCTAATATCGGCCGATACCCGATATTTGCAGTATCGGAATGCTCAACACTAGTCAGTATATATCCAGTGAGGGGCATTATTCTGTGTATAGGGGAGATGTACAGGGGGAGACTTGGGACATTTTTAAATGTAAAGTGGACACTTATTGTTATAGGGGAACTCGGGTTACTGTGACTGTCAAAGGGGCACACAGGGCATTATTACAGTCTAGGGGACAAAATGTGGGCACTGTTTTCTAGGGCCCATGCACCTGGCATTACTATATTATAGAGGGTGCTTTAGAATTTAGAGGTCACACAGAACCACACAGCAGGTGCAGTAATAGGGACACATACGGCAGCAGCAGCAGCAGCAGCTCAGTATTGGGGTATCAGGTGCAGTAATAGGGACACATACGGCAGCAGCGGCTCAGTATTGGGGTATCAGGTGCAGAAATAGGGACACATATGGCAGCAGCGGCTCAGTATTGGGGTATCAGGTGCAGAAATAGGGACACATATGGTAGCAGCGGCTCAGTATTGGGGTATCAGCAGGATGAGGAGTTTGTGCAGGTTGAGAATAGTCCAATTGGTGACTGTGACAGTGCTAAAAATATGAGAAGTGAAATGTGTCTTTGTTGTAATCTCTGCAGTCAAGTCCTGGCTGGAGAAGTCGTCATGTCGGTCTGGGCCAGATGGAAAAGACATGAAAAGTGAACAATTCCATCAGAAAGAACGTCCGCGGTAAGTCATTATCTGTACCTGTGCTGTAATCTATTATATGTTCTGTAGGACTGGTATTATTTACCACAGACCATATGGCGGTAATATCAATATTGGTCTTTTTATATATAGATTATTTTTGGCAACAGCGCGGTCATTTGCTGAGGTTCTCTGATTAGGGGCCCACTCAGAAGTTTCGCCCTCACTAAACCAAAACCCTAGCTACGCCTCTGGCTCTCTCTCTAGTCTTTCTTTCTCTCTCTAGTCTTTCTCGCTCTCTGTTCTTTCTTTCTCGCTCTCTGTTCTTTTTCTCTCTGTTCTTTCTTTTTCTCTCTCTTTTCTTTCTTCCTCTCTTTCTTTCTCTGTTTGTTCTTTCTCTCTCGCTGCTCTTTCTTTCTTTTCCTCAGTACCAGCCACTGTGCCCTCATTACCAGTCAGTGTGATCAGCAGTGCTAAATGGGTACGCTTGGGGCGAGGATATGGGTGTGATTAGTTGTGAAATGGGTGTGGTCGGGGCGTGGCCTAAAATTTGCAGCAGCGCGCTACGCGCGCAGGAGCCTTTAACCCTCTTTCCTGTCTTCAAAAGTTGGGAAGTATGCTGTATGACCTCCCTACAACTTCTGAGCAGGCTCCTGATGAGCGCGACGGATGGTCTCCTGAGGGATCTCCTCCCACACCTGGACAAAGCATCCACCAACTCCTGGACAGTCTGTGGTGCAACGTGGCATGGCCTAAAATTTTCTGCAGCAGGCACAGCGTGCCAAAGCCTTTGTCCCTCTTTCCCTTCTTCAAAGGTTGGGAAGTATGATGGTGGGCCCCAAGAATAATTTTTCTCTGGTGGGCCCAAGGTACTCCAGTCCGACGCTGCTGGCAAGGTCCATGGATCTTGGCTCCTTAACAGCCTTAAATACCATGCCTCAGCAGTCTGCTTCATCAGGCTGATTAACAAAAATAGGGGGGACCCCACACCATTTTTTTTTCGAAGGGAACCCCTATTTTTGTTAATCAGTTCCCTCTGACGTCACTGATTGTGTCCCTGGCTGACCTGAAGTGAAAGTGGAAAGCAATCAATTAAGCTTTCCACTTCCTCTCCTGTCAGCCAGGAGAGGAGAAGATTCATTCGGGGGTTTACTGTGAGGCTGCAGCATTAGCTGCGGTCCCTGCAGTAAACATTAACCCTTTCTGAAGGATTACACCGTGGGACCTGACTGTGCATGGGATAGGTAAGAATAATTTTGCTTTTTTATTTTATTTTTATTACAGGAAATGTTTTTTGCAGTAAAATAAAAGATGGTCAAAAACATGTGTGTTTATTTCATTAAAATGATTTTTAATTAAAGTGTGTGTGTTTTATTTTTATTTCATGCAATAGGATTAATAATTGATAGTTGTCTAATTGACAGCTCTCAATTATTAACCTGGCTTAAGGTCACCTTTCAATAGCAAGGTGGCTTTAACCCCATATTAATCCATTCGCCACCGCTACAGGGCAATGGGAATAGACGGGCAAAGTGCCAGAAAGGGCGAATCTAATTATAGATTTGTCTTTTCTGGGGTGTCTGGGGGCAGATGTTAGTAGCCAGGGGGGGCCAAAAATAATGGTCCCTCTCTGAGCTATTATTATCTGCCCCCACTCGCTGGCTTTGTCTGTCTGGTTGCGAAAATAGGGCGGGAGCCCACGCATTTTTTTTCAACAATTTTACACCTCATATATATATATACATGTCATTGAATTTGTGACACATATATATATATTTATATTTATAGTTCATACACTTCTACATAGTATAATAGCCGCTAATTCAATTGCCGGCTTTTGTGAAAATGCAGAACCCGACATGAAATGACACATGATTTATATAGAGTTAACCATGTCATTTCAAGTTGTTTGATCTATTGTTTTCACTAACAAAAAGTCCGTTTTTTTTAAAACGAATTTACACCTTTAATTAACCCCTACAGGTGTGAAATTTTGCACACATACACTCATGTAATTGTTTGTGCAAATCAGATATCAAACTACATGAAAAGACATGGTTAACTCTATGTAAACCAAGTGTCATTTCATGTCGGGTGCTTCTGTCTTTTCACAAAAGCCGGCTTTACCCGGCAATTGAATCAGAGGCTATTTTACTATGTAAAAGTGTATAAACTATAAATATATGTATATATATATGTCACAATGACATGTATATATATATATATGTATTCTATGTGTGTATATTTAGTGTTTACAAGGAAAGAAAGAAGTTTTTTTAGTTACGATATTTCTGTCCCATAGACTTGCATTGGATTTGCGGTATCGGAATCGGGTATCGCCGATACTTTTGGGGTATCGGCGATACCCATTCCGATCCGATACTTCTTGATATCGGAAAGTATCGCTCAACCCTAATTGTAATAAGATCACCCCTAAGCCTTCGTTTTTCCAAACTAAATAACCCCAAGTGTAATAACCTGTCTTGGTATTGCAGACCCCCCAGTTCTCTAATAACCTTGGTCGCTCTTCTCTGCACCCGCTCCAGTTCAGCTATGTCTTTCTTATACACCGGAGACCAGAACAGCACACAGTTTTCTAAGTGTGGTCGCACCAGTGACTTGTATAGAGGTGAAATTATGTTCTCCTCATGAGCATCTATGCCTCTTTTAACCCCTTCACCCCCAAGGGTGGTTTGCACGTTAATGACCGGGCCAATTTTTACAATTCTGACCACTGTCTCTTTATGAGGTTATAACTCTGGAACGCTTCAACGGATCTTCGCGATTCTGAGATTGTTTTCTCGTGACATATTGTACTTCATGTTAGTGGTAAAATTTCTTCGATATAACTTGCGTTTATTTTTGAAAAAAACGCAAATATGGCGAAAATTTTTAAAATTTTGCAATTTTCAAACTTTGAATTTTTATTCCCTTAAAACAGAGAAATATATCACACAAAATAGTTAAGAAATAACATTTCCCACATGTCTACTTTACATCAGCACAATTTTGGAACCAAATTTTTTTTTTGTTAGGAAGTTATAAGGTTAAAAGTTGACCAGCGATTTCTCATTTTTACAACAAAATTTACAAAGCATTTTTTTTAGGGACCACCTCACATTTGAAGTCACTTTGAGGGGTCTATATGGCAGAAAATACCCAAAAGTGACACTATTCTAAAAACTGCACCCCTCAAGGTACTCAAAACCACATTCAAGAAGTTTATTAACCCTTCAGGTGCTTCACAGTAACTAAAGCAACGTGGAAGGAAAAAATGAATATTTTACTTTTTAGCCACAAAAATGATCTTTTACAAACTTTTTTTTTATTTTCACAAGGGTAAAAGGAGAAAATGGACAGATAAGGTTGTTATGCAATTTCTCCTGAGTACGCCAATACCCCATATGTGGGGGAAAACCACTGTTTGGGCACACAGCAGAGCTCGTAAGGGAAGGAGCGACGTTTGACTTTTTCAAACTAAAATTGGCTGGAATTTAGATTGGATGCCATGTCGCGTTTGGAGAGCCCCTGATGCGCCTAAACAGTGGAAACCCCCCACAAGTGACACCATTTTGGAAACTAGACCCCCTAAGGTACTTATCTAGATCTGTTGTGAGTACTTTGAACCCTCAAGTGTTTCACAAAAGTTTATAAAGCCTGGGTGTGAAAAAAAAAAATCAATTTTCCACAAAAATGATTTTTTAGTCCCAAATTTTTGAATTTTCCCAAGGAAATTGGACCCCAAAAGTTGTTGTCCAATTTGTCCTGAGTACGCTGATACCCCATATGTGGGGGGGGAAACTGTTTGGGCGCACGGCAGGGCTTGGAAAGGAAGTAGTAACGTTTTGGAATGCAGACGTTAATGGGGGTCATGTTCCGTTTGCAGTGCCCCAGATGAGCCTAAACAGTGGAAACCCCCCACAAGTGACCCCATTTTGGAAACTAGACCCCCTAAGGAACTTATCTAGATCTTTGGTGAGCACTTTGAACCCCAAAGTGCTTCACACAAGTTTATAATGCCCGGGCATGAAAATAAAAAATCCTATTTTTTTCCCACAAAAATTATCTTTTAGTCACTAATTTTTTATTTTCCTAAGGGTAACAGGAGAAATTGGACCACATAAGTTGTTGTACAATTTGTCCTGAGTACGCTGATACCCCATATGTGGGGGGAACCACTGTTTGGGCGCACGGCAGAGCTCGGAATGGAAGGAGCACCATTTGACTTTTTCCAACCAAAATTGGCTGGAATTCAGTTTGGATGCCATGTTGCATTTGGAGAGCCCCTGATGTGCCTAAACAGTGGAAACCCCCCACAAATGACCCCATTTGGGAAACTAGACCCCCTAAGGAACTTATCTAGATTTTTGATGAGCAATTTGAACCCCCAAGTGCTTCACACAAGTTTATAACGTAGAGCCGTAAAATTTAAAAATCATATTTTTTCCACAAAAATGATCTTTTCACCCCAATTTTTATTTTTCCAAGGGTAACAAGACTCCAAAAGTTATTGTGCAATTTGTCCTGAGTGCGCTGATACCCCATATGTGGGGGTAAACCACTGTTTGGGTGCATGGCAGAGTTTGGAAGGGAAGGAGCGCCGTCTGACTTTTTCAACGCAGAATTGGCTGGACGCCATGTCGTGTTTGGAGAGCTCCTGATCTGCCTAAACAGTGGAAACCCCCATAAATTACACAATTTTGGAAACTAGACCCCTCAAGGAACTTATCTAGATGTGTGGTGAGAACTTTGAACCCCCAGGTGTTTCACTAAAGTTTATAACGTACAGCCGTAAAATAAAAAATCTTTTTTTTTTTTTACAAAAATGATTTTTTCGCCCCCAATATTTTATTTTCACAATGGTAACAGAAGAAATTGGAACGCAAAAGTTGTTGTCCAATTTGTCCTGAGTACACTGATACCCAATATGTGGGCGAAAACTACTGTATGGGCACACGTCGGAGCTCGGAAGGGAAGTAGTGACGTTTTGGATTGCAGACTTTGATGGAATGGTCTGGGGGCGTCATGTCACATTTGGAAGCCCCTGATGCATCTAAACAGTGGAAACCCCCACAAGTGACCCCATTTTGGCAAATAGACCCCACAAGGAACTTATCTAGATGTGTGGTGAGCACTTTGAACCCCGAAGTGCTTCACAGAAGTTTATAACGCACAGCCGTAAAAATAAAAAATCTTTTTTTTTTTTTTACAAAAATGATTTTTTCGCCCCCAATATTTTATTTTCACAAGGGTAACAGGAGAAATTGGACCCCAAAAGTTGTTGTCCAATTTGTCCTGAGTACGCTGATACCCAATATGTGGGAGAAAACTACTGTATGGGCGCACATCAGGGCTCGGAAGGGAAGTAGTGACGTTTTGGATTGCAGACTTTGATGGAATGGTCTGGGTGCGTCATGTCGCATTTGGAGAGCCCCTGATGCGCCTAAACAGTGGAAACCCCCCACAAGTGACCCCATTTTGGAAAATAGACCCCACAAGGAACTTATCTAGATGTGTGGTGAGCACTTTGAACCCCGAAGTGCTTCACAGAAGTTTATAACGCACAGCCGTAAAAATAAAAAATCTTTTTTTTTTTTGCAAAAATGATTTTTTTCGCCCCAATATTTTATTTTTACAAGGGTAACAGGAGAAATTGGACCCCAAAAGTTGTTGCCCAATTTGTCCTGAGTACGCTGATACCCAATATGTGGGAGAAAACTACTGTATGGGTACACGTTGGGGCTCGGAAGGGAAGTAGTGACGTTTTGGATTGCAGACTTTGATGGAATGGTCTGGGGGCGTCATGTCGCATTTGGAGAGCCCCTGATGCGCCTAAACAGTGGAAATCCCCAACAAGTGACCCCATTTTGGAAAATAGACCCCACAAGGAACTTATCTAGGTGTGTGGTGAGCGCTATGAAGCCCCAAGTGCTTCACAGAAGTTTATAATGTACAGCCGTAAAAACAAAAAAATATTTTTTTTGTACAAAAATGATATTTTCGCCCCCAGTTTTTTATTTTCCCAAGGGTAACAGAAGAAATAGGACAAATTGCACAATAACTCTTGGGGTCCAGAGTACGCTGATACCCCATATGTGGGGATAAACTACTGTTTCGCCGCATGGCAGAGCTCAGAAGTGAAGGAGCACCGTTTGACTTTTTCAACGCAGAATTGGCTGGAATTGAGATCAGACGCCATGTCACATTTGGAGAGCCCCTGATGTGCCTAAACAGCGGAAACCCCCCAATTCTAACTCCAACCCTAACCCCAACACACCCCTAACCCTAGTCCCAACCCTAACCACAAACCTAACCCTAACACACCCCTAATCCCAACCCTAACCCTAATCCTAACTTTAGCGCCAACCCTAACCCTAACTTTAGCCGCAACCCTAACCCTAACCCTAATGGGAAAATGGAAATAAATACATTTTTTTAATTTTATTATTTTTCCCTAACTAATGTTAAGGGGTGATAAAGGGGGGTTTGATTTACTATTTATAGCGGGTTTTTATGATTGGCAGCTGTCACGCTAAAAGACGCTTTTTATTGCAAAAATAGTTTTTTGCATCGCCACATTTTGAGAGCTATAATTTTTGCATATTTTGGCCCACAGAGTCATGTGAGGTCTTATTTTTTGCGGTACGAGTTGACGTTTTTATTTGTACCATTTTTGAGCAGGTGACATTTTTTGTTCGCTTTTTATTTCGATTTTTGGGAGGTTAGAATGAACAAAAATCAGCAATTCATGAATTTCTTTTGGGGGAGGCGTTTTTATTGTTCCGCGTGTGGTAAAACTGATAAAGCAGTTTTATTCTTCGGGTCAGTACGATTATGGCGATACCTCATTTATATCATTTTTTTATGTTTTGGCGCTTTTATAGAATAAAAACAATTTTATATAAAAAATAATTATTTTTGCATCGCTTTATTCTGCGAGCTATAACTTTTTTATTTTTTCGCTGATGATGCTGTATGGCGGCTCATTTTTTGCGGGACAAGATGACGTTTTCAGCGGTACCATGGTTATTTGTATCGGTCTTTTTGATCGCGCGTTATTCCACTTTTTGTTCGGCGGTATGATGATAAAGCATTGATTTTTTGCTTCGTTTTTTTTTTTTTTAAGGGGTTCACTAAAGGGGTTAACTAGTGGTACAGTTTTATAGGGGGGGTCGTTACGGACGCGGCGATACCAAATATGTGTACTTTTATTGTTTGTTTTTTTTTATTTACAGAAGAAATGAATTTATTGGGGAAATTTTTTTTTTTTTAAATTTTGGATTTTTTTTTATAACATGTTTATTTTTATTTTTTTAACTTTTTTACTTTGTCCCAGGGTGGGACATCACTGTATTTTATCAAATCGCTGGTGTGACAGTGTGCACAGCACTCTGTCACACCAGCGATCGCTCAGGCATAGCTGCAGGCTTCTCAGTGCCTGCTCTCAGCAGGCACTGAGGAAGCCGCCTCCCTCCAGGACCCCGGCGCCATCTTGGATCCGGGTCCTGGGAGGGAGGAAGCCCTCAGAACAGCGCGATCACATCGCGCTGGTCTGAGGGTCTCAGGGGGGCGCGCAGGGACAGTCACGGGTGTCAGCTGTGATAATCAGCTGACACCCGGCGGCGATTAGCTGCGCTCCCCTCAGGAGCGCAGCTG